>FR990059.1:11839188-12019188 GCA_905404095.1 Glaucopsyche alexis | reverse complement strand
TGTGTGTGTGAGTGTGTGTGTCTGTGTGTGTGTGTGTGTCTGTGTGTGTCTGTGTGTCTGTGTGTCTCTGTGTGTCTCTGTGTGTGTGTGTGTCTGTGTGTGTGTGTCTGTGTGTGTGTGTGTGTGTTTTAAGAAGAAGTGTAGTGTGTTATAGACCAGCGTTTCTTAAGCTTTTTTAGTCCCCTAGAAAACGGACCCCTAGAAAATCAAGTGCAATTTCAAGAACCCCTTAATAAAAAGAATAATGAAAAATATTCGAACCATTTACTTCACTCACTTCTGTCGGTCTCGGACAGCGCCCGCCGGCGCACATTCATGTGCTTGATTTTCATAGATGAGAGTGCGGATCCCCATACATATACTTGCGGACTCCCAGTTGTCCACGGACCATAGGTTAAAAACAGTTATGTAGAGAGCTAACTGTTATGAAACAAAATGACTGTCGGCATTTGACGAGATATTAATATAGTGTTATTTTCTACCTTTTATTTACATAAGTAATTCCCGAATAAACATTAATCCTCAGGATATCTCATAGTTCACGGTCAAAGAGTTATTGATGGAGGAGATTACGATAAATAAATATGGCGAAGATGTTGAGCTGCTCCGAGCCTAAACCCGCCATAACTCTTGTGTCGACGCCAGATGTTACGTAATAAGTCAAATACCAATGATAATATTATTATTTCTATTGTTTCAAGCTCAACTTCCATCTTTTACATACATACTGTTGCTAATAACTATTTCTTTCATATTCTTAGGGTCAAATCACACCGTAACGATACGCGACATTACGCAGCGCTGCATTTTTAGGCTGCCGTAGCCAAATGACAACAAACGGAACCCGTTTGTCTGTCTGTCCGTCCGTATGACACAGCAACTTTTTTCCGAAACTATAAGAACTATACTGTTGAAACTTGGTAAGTAGATGATTATTGTATTCTGTGAACCGCATTAAAATTTTCACACAAAAAATAGAAAAAAATTCTCCATACTTAGAATTAAAAACTCCTCATTTTTTTCATCAAACCCATACATGTAGGGTGTCTATGGATAAGTCTTCAAAAATATATTGAGGTTTCTTATATATTTTTTTTCTAAGCTGAATAGTTTGCGCGAGAGACACTTCCAAAGTGGTTAAGGCGAAAATATACGTAGATGACGTCACAGATTCGGGCGTGGCCTAACACTTCCCGCCGCGCCACCCGCATACACCCCGCTGCGCTAGCGATCTCCGCGTCGCGACTCAAATTATAAACTGAGGAACGGCCTTTTTATACGACTTTAGGATTGATTTAAATGCAACTTGAAAATATTAATTTATTTCTGGTCTGGGAGCAAAGAAAAAACGTAGAATGTATTAGCCGCTTCTCCTTCTTCTGTAGAAGCCGGTCGAGGCTATTCCCGAAATCTAGAAATTATTTGGTAGGCAATGCGGCTTCCAACCCATCATATTTGATTTCATTTTCCACCTCTACGCCCACCAAAATGCAATACTTAGTGCTATTGACAGAATCACTAAAATATCCGCTAGGTGTTTTTTCGCTTTCCTAAAAAAGAAGTTTCATATCGACGCTTGAAAGGTAAAAATGCCTAAGCGACAAAAACACCGAAAATGAGTTTAAATATCAATGAGTTTGTATTTTTTTTTGCGTCGATTGGTCTTATCGTCGTCTTCCTACGACGATTTTTTTGTCGCTTAGATATAGTGAAATTTATACAAAATCATGAATGTTATGTTCACTAAGCGACAACAAAAAGCGATTTATAAAAAAAAATCACTTGGATATTTTGAAGAATTTAAAAAATCAACTAAGTCTATTTTTATGTTTTAACTTTTTTTGTTTTCACAAAAATATTTTTACTTGTTTAAAAAATTCTTTTCGTGGACACTTTGTACATTTTCTTCATACAAATTATTTGTGAATTGTCCTTACAGTGCATTTAATTTGAGACCATTATTTTACGAAAGTGCAACTTGTAGAATTTTACCCATAGTGAAATAAAACAATATTGGCGTAAAGATAGTTTTACATATTTGACACAATAACTATTCGTGCTATGTAGATATTTTTATTTCTATTATTTTTTGATTATTGTTATTTTTTTTAATTATTGTTGTGTTTTTATCGTGACGTATGTAGGTATTGCACTTATTCTTCAATGTCATTACTAAATGACATATTTATTTAGTTTAGTTAATTTTTACCATTCTCACTTCTATTATTATTATATGACATTTTCTTAATATTTAGTTAATTTTATTATGTTTTAATGAATTTTTGAAATTGTAATATTTAATTATTTATATTATTTAATTTTAATGCAATTTTAATATAATTTGACATTTATTATTTAAATCTAATTGTTTTAACTTAAGTAAATTAATTGTATTTTGTATTTTTTTTTTAAGTTCATAGCCGATACATTTAATACATTTATTACTATTTTTCTTTGTAGCAAGATGTAATAGCCTGTAATTGAAAGTGCAATAACCATGATAATGTAAATACTATCAATATGCATGCATAATTGTAACTTTTGTTGGCTGTTCATAACAATAAATAAATAAATAAATAAATTTCAAACTTTTGTTTTTAAGTATGTCGGTTAGATATTTTTTTTGGTTCCCTATTTTTTCGCATAAAATCATATGTCATAATTTTACTTGGCATAATTTAATTTGACCTAATAGTAGTTTCGCATAGTATTCATTTGGCATAATTTTCTTAGCTTAATTTTTTTTCGCATAATTACTAATAGCATAATAATTGTTAGGCATACTTAATAAAAGGCATACATTTTTTACGCATTATATTAATTAAGAATAATTATATTTTATGCTTAATATTAAAAAGCATAAATATAAATATGCGTTTAATTACCTTAACCGTGTTTTATTATGTCCTTCCATTTTATGCATATTTGTACCTTGTGACAGAATTACTTGAATTTATTATGACAAAAAAATATGCCTAACGAGTTTATGCCAAAAAGCAATTATACCAAAGTATTATTATGACAAGAAAAATTATGCCTTACGAGTTATGCCTCATTAAATTAGGACAAAAAATATTAGTCTAAATCATATTTATGCCTAATGATGTAGTATGCCAAGAAACCATTAAGTATGCCAAAGTTATAGTATGCGTAACAAAATTATGCCAAGAGAGGTATGCCAAATGAAATTATGACAAATTAAATTATGCGAAAAAGGGGATACCTTTTTTTTCTTTGAAATGTTCAAGAATGACGAAAAAAAAATGTAATTTTTTCCTGTACCCAAAATATTATCTTACGTCGCTAAGGTACAATACGAAATCAAAAATGTCGCATGAGTATCAATAAATTCCAATACATATGAATTTATAGACAGGAATAAATAGCTAAATGATCTGAGTGTTTATAAAACTGACAAAATGTAACTAAAAGTATTAAATTAATAGTGTGTGGGTACATAAATGAACGCAAACATTGCTAAATATATTTCTATATTTATGCGCCTAATGTTTCGCTAGTTAGTCCTGTCGGTAGTAGTAAATATCAATATACTAGGTTATGGGAGTAAACTTTGCGCACATACTTGGACATAATAAAATAGCTCCTGTAGCTGGTCTATTTTCAATTAAACAGGCAACAGTCACTGAAATCGGCGTGGTTTCATTATTATTCCTTTTTTAAGGTTCCGTAGTTCATGTCTCGGAATCCTTATAGTTTCGTCATGTCCTTCCGTTCGACCGACCGTCCGCCCGTCCGTCTGTCCATCCAAACGGTGGTGCTTGAAATATAAAACTTTGAATGGATAAGTTTATTAATCACGTCGACATAGTGCTAAAATAAATGAAGATAATTTTTGGGTACACCTACACGAAAAGGGAAGATATAATTAGGTACATAGACATTTTAAGAACATTAAGAGGTTTCTGAGATTATATTTTGATGTACGTACATTCCGTTTGCGTGATATTCCACTTTTAAGCGCATTTCTTGTTAAAATACGGCGTCCCCCCTCTAAAAGCCGTCGGCTGGCTCTTAAAATGTGGAAAATTCATGATGGTAATCCATGTAATAAACTTTGAACGAAAACTGTAACGGTCCAAAAAACTTCATAAGTTCAGGAGTTATAGAGACTTAAATTGAATCAGTTTAGATGAAGATATCTGATACAGAGCCTACAGATTGTCCTTGTCCATAAAACATCATAATCTTATAATAGAGAAGATTAGGATAATTTAGATGATATTTCTGCTACTGTCAATGCTTTCAGCGCAGTCTATCAAAACAATCACACTGCGCTGAAGGCACTGACAGCAGCAGAAAGAAGAAGGGGCATTTTTGTATGGATCCCGTCCCCACTACTGTAGCACTACAAGACATAATATTATATCCCACCAAAACATTTTCATGTTCAACCCCTTAAACTAGGGGATGAAAATTTGTAAGAGACGTACTATGAAAATGTTAACTCTAGAGGTCTGAAAATTGTCTTTCAAAAAGAAGTGAAATCCCACCAAAACATTTTCATGTAAAGTGATGCCAAGACGATACCATATAACTCGCACTGTCAAAAAGCTATTAGATCTCATATGAAACCAAGCTACTGACTCTACCAAACTTCTAACTCTACACGCCCTAACTCTACAAGCCTAACTCCATTAACTCTATATTTTAGTCAAAATATGTGGCCTGGCCATTTCGATAAATTCGCTTAGGTGTAAGGTGAAAATTTTACGGACTGTTTTTCTGTTGTTATACTATTCTTGTACGAACGAAATGGCCAAGCCACATAATTTGACTAAAGTATAGAGTTTGTCGAGTTAGGCTTGTAGAGTTAGGGCGTGTAGAGTTAGAAGTTTGGTAGAGTCAGTAGCTTGGTTTCATATGAGATCTAATAGCTTTTTGACAGTGCGAGTTATATGGTATCGTATTGGCATCACTTTACATGAAAATGTTTTGGTGGGATTTCACTTCTTTTTGAAAGACAATTTTCAGACCTCTAGAGTTAACATTTTCATAGTACGTCTCTTACAAATTTTCATCCCCTAGTTTAAGGGGTTGGAGAATAAAAGTTCCAAGTTTGTTAATTTTTATGTTGGTTATGTGCTAAAACTAGCTTACATACCAAATTTCAGCTTTCTATGACATCCGGAAGTACCCTATAATTTTGTTGATCATCAGTGAGTCAGTGACGAAATCAGTGGTTTTTAGATATCAATAAAATCTAAATTATTAGACCTATATAATCAAAACTTTACATGTTTCATTAGTCCGCTACTGGGAACATATCCTGAAAATTTTGTGTATATGGTATTATCCAAACCCAAGTTATAAGGGTTCAAAATATCGACGAAACGCTTCGAGAAAAGGTAGTCTGGTAGTGCCCTTGCGCTTCGCTTAGCTCGTCTTGGCGGGGCACTACCCTGCTCCCAGATCAAATGAAAGGACTTAAAAAGCGTGTATTTTTTTTGTATGACAAAAAATCTCTAAACCATGGGAGAAAAAAGGTTAAAAAAGTTAAAAAAAATCATTCTGTATTATTGCACCGTTTCATAGTGTTGCTACTATGGAACAATTTTTGGAAAGTAATGGTATACACTAAACTTTAGAAAAGTGTTATATTTTGATAAACTGCCCCATATTTTGATGAAATGTATGGAATGATAATAAAATACTAAAAATAAGCTCTTTCCTCAATCTTTTCGCACATAATTACTTCTGGAAATTGTTTCTTACTTGCAACGCTATCGAATGGCGCAATAATACAAAATGTATTTTTTTCCTAATTTGCGGGTTCGAATCCTGGCCTGGAAAAGTGGTTTATGTAAAATCCTTTCATTTGATATATTATGTCTTATAGTGCTACAAGGATGGGGACATTTTGCCCCTTCTTCTTTCATCTAAATAAGTTATGGCTTGTGTTCAAACGCTAAACATGCTAGGACGAGACAACAGCATCAGTCTGGTATGGGTTCTAGGCAACGGCAACATCTCCGGCAACAAAACCGCGGATGAGCTGGGTAGGCTTTGGGCCAATTGTGTCACGGTGTCATGCCCAGAATCGGTATTTGGAATATCTCCCTCACTACCAAGCACTACCAAGAGAGAACTCAAGGAATGGGGCCGCAGCTTAAGTATAAAGCAATGGGCTTCAATCCTAGGCCTTGAGTTTTTATATTTCTATAAGTTTTATTATTTCAAGATCAAAATTAGCTCGTTTTAGTAACTGCAATTAATTTTTATAAACAAGAAGAAGGAAAATATTGTCAGTTAGGAGCAAAAATTTACAATGTCATTGAATAATAAATTTACTAAGATAACTTTAGCCGTAGAAAATTCTTAATGGAAGCAACATTTATGTAAGTTATATTATCTTGTTTTATTTTATAAACTCTTAAGGTAGCCTTTCGAACTGGGCGTCAGTGACGCCGCGGCACTGAATTGTATGGGACGGCGACAGTGATGCGTGTCGCTACTGTCGCCGTCCCATACAATTCAGTGCCGCGGCGTCACTGACGCTCAGTTCGAAAGGCTACCTTTAGGCTATTTAGATGAATACTTCTATATATTTTTTTAAGTGTTTGGAATTAGTTATTTCTACCTGTTACTACAGAAAATGTATCTATAGCTTATCTATTTTTACATGTTGCTGAAAACTAGTGTCCGACCGAAAGTTCGGTTTCGGTTTCGGTTTCGGCCGAGTTTCGGCCAAAAATCAAGTTTCGGCGGCAGTTTCGGTTTCGGCCAAAAGTGGCCGAAACTTTTGCCGAAACCGAAACTGATTTCGGAAGTTTTCGTGCACGCTCGCCTAACTTCGTTTCTTGCGGCAACGCTTTGACAACGCAACTGAATTTGAAAACATAATTAAAATATAGGGTGAACGTACCAATTATCAGCACTTTAAGAGATAGTTCAAATTTAAACCCGATTATTACAGAGGAAAATACTTTTTTACCCACATTGATGAGTTTTCTGGGTCCATTATTTAATAAATGACTGATTTTTACTTCATAATATAGTTTACCTTCATCGACATTATATAAAAATAATCATAACTAAAAAATTACCCTGTCGCCAATTATTAGCACCCTCGTCACCAATTATCAGCACTGGGGTACCAAATTATCAGCCCTGTGATAGTGGTGATAAAATCCGGTAGTTAATTCTACTAATATTATAATGTGAGTGTTTGTGAGGATGGATGGATACATTTATGGATGGATGGATATTTGTTACTCTTTCTCGCAAAAAATACTGAACGGATTTCGATGAAATTTTGTATGGTAGTAGTTTTAACTCTGGATTAAAACAAAGGATAAAAAGCACAGTTTGTTCCCATAGGATACTGTATTTACGCGAGGGGAGCCGCGGGCAACATTATGAAATAAAATAACGATGAGAGAATAATCTTTTTTTATACCTTGCCTGATAATCAGTTTCATAAAAATTTGTCTTTAAAAATATCACATTAATTCTTATTAATTAGTAAAGTCTTTCTCATTAACCTTATTATATAGTTATTCCAAGTTTAAGTGTAGTATTTTTAATAAAATTTTTATTTCACTATATTCTTAAGACTTAATGAAGCATCAAAATAAATTAGTAAATGACTATGGTAAAATTACTATTGAGTTATAGTTTATAGTACAGGAAACTGGAGAGACTTGACCCCCCCTTTTGTTTTTTCCCCTTATTTTCTACATAATATGGATCCTATTTAAAATAATTCAAAGCGGCTAAGTGCGAGTCGGACTCGCCCATGAAGGATTCCGTAGCAGCAAGTAACATAACATAAAAGTTCTTGTAGAGAGTTGATTGAATGAAAGGTAAATTGCAGTTTACGATTTATGACGTATTAAAAAAACTTCTTACTAGATCTCGTTCAAACCAATTTTCGGTGGAAATTTGCGTACTGATGTACATCATAATATATTCTTTTTAGTATTGTCATTCTCTTATTTTAGAAGTTACAGGGGGACACACACATTTTACCACTTTGGAAGTGTCTCTCGCGCAAACTATTCTCTCTCGCTTTAGAAAAAAAATGATATTAGAAACCTAAATTTTTGAAGACTGGATAGGTCTTCAAAAATTTAGGTAAATTATAAAACCCCACACGTGAAAAAAAAATTGAGTTTCAGTTCTAAGTATGGGGATCCCCCAATTTTTTTTTTCTATTTTTGTGTGAAAATCTTAATGCGGTTCATAGAATACATCTACTTACCAAACTTCAACAATACTATAGTTCTTATAGTTACGGAAAAAAGTGGCTGTGACATACGGACGGACAGACAGACATGAATCCATAAGGGTTCCATTTTTTGCCATTTGGCTACAGTACCCTAAAAAGTGGTACTGAAAGACGTGGAGTTTATCTACAGAATATCAGTCAAAATAAGTATTAATTTACCTGCTAAAACTCAAGACACGTATTTGTTTTTTTACTTAGGGCTGCGCTAGTCGGTTCTTTCTCCATACAAACGCTGTTGATGATTTACTCTAAAGTCAAATATTGTAGACCCAAATTTTTATTACACTTATCTAGGTTGGTATGTGCTTATATTTCTAAAATTTTAATAGCCTCCAAACGTCGGATTTTTAGCGCAACTTTGACCGTAAATAAAAAACAAACAAAGAATGAAAATAAAAAAGCAAGCACATAACGATACAGTTTTACTATTCAGAAATTGAGATAACTTTCGTTCAGACATAAATATTATATACCTAGGTAGTTTGTTCATAAAACACCAACAGCTGAGTGTTGATTTACGTAATCTGAGGACACCTTTTCTAAAATACTTTACAAAGCAATATAAATGTGTGCACTATAGCTTCTCATATAAGTACTTATAGATAACTATTTTATGCCTATATCTTTTTTTCCCCGATATTATGTGAAATAACAAGCATTTTCCCCACGCGCCGCACTGAGTTCAAACCGTTGACTAGCGCACTCTTAAGTCCCCATATAAAGGAAACTTGATCCTCTATAAAAATACTATGCAACTTAAAAGAGTATAAACATTGATATGACATTCATTTGTTCCATAGTAGACCACTAGTGCTGATAAATTGGAATTTACAAAATATTGGACCCTAATTAATATTTTTAATAGTAGGTATATTAAATAAATGATTACAACAAAATTAATATACCGTGTTTTCATTTCATGTCCTAATTAATGCAGAATAATTGATAAAATGCACCAAATTTCAGTATTTGAAAGAATTTTCTACTTGACCACGTGAGTTTCGGTTTCGGTTTCGGTTTCGGCCGAAACTGAAGCCACGGCCGAACATTCGGTTTCGGTTTCGGTTTCGGCCGGAAAACCAGTTTCGGTCGGACTCTACTGAAAACCTTTAAAATAGAATTTAGGCAATTTTACTTGCTATTACATAACTTTCGTTGATAGCTTAGATAATTTTACCTATTTTTCGAACTAGGACTTTTTTACCTAAGCGACATAAACTGCCTGTAATTCGAAAGCTATATGACTCGTTTTAATATCAAAAATTGCTATAAAAATAAGATACACGTTGTATTTTATTGATATATAGATGTATGTTAAAACCATCTAAATCCGACTATTTTGTGATTTTTTTTTGATTTTTTTTTTCTAAAAATTTTAACTTTAAATCACTCTTCTATAAAGTTTACTAAATTTATGCGTTATATGTGTCTTTCTTTAATTATTATTTTTTATCAATTATTATTATTTAAACTGGAAATATCATAATATGTATTATATTATAAAATATGAATTTGCTTTCCTACGCTATCGAATTGGATTTTGTCTGTAATGGTAGTTGTATGTGTGTTAAATAAATAAATAAATAAATGTCGCTTAGGCATTTTTACCTCATATACTATATACCTCAAGGCGTTGATATACTTAATAGACAATTAAAACAGAAATAATATAATATATCTATGGACGCTTCACACCACGTCAATCTGATCCCGTGGTAAGTTCTCGAAGAACTTGTGTTACGGGTACCAGATAACGGAAGTATATTTAATACTTTTATACTATAGGTACACATAATTAAGATTTATATTATATTATACACATCCATGACCCAGGAACACAGAAAACTTTTTGTTCCGTCGGCGGGATTTGAACCCGCGACCCCCGGCTTGAGCAACGACACGCTCAACCAACTGAGCCACAGAGGTCGTCATAGAAATAGAACTATACACTTTCTGTGAAATTTACAAGTACATATATAATAAAATATTATACTATAATATATACTATAATATAATATTATATTAATATATTATTATAATGTCAAGTAAGAAGTTGAAGGAATAAAAAAGTACATTCAACAATCGAACATTTTCATTCTATCGCAGGCAGAGTGCTCGCTAAGGTTTTCATAATTTATTTTTTTACGGCATGTTGTTCCCTATTATTTCAAGAGTAAAATAAACGATTGCGAAATAGCGGCACCGCGGAGAGTGACACAACCTCCTCGTACGAAAGTCAGCGGCTCACTGTCCCGCGCACCCGCGCACGCACCGCTTACGAATATTTTCACAAAATAATAGTTATTTACGTATTTTTTGAAAACAAAACGGTATTTCGAAAAACCCAACGATGAAATGTTAGATAAATATATTCTTCACATTTTCGTAAAAGAACCATCTTTATAGCCGTAGTAGGTAGTAAGTAGATAGAAAAAGAAATCTGAAAACAGGGCTACTTAATTTTAATTTATTTAATATTAATCTTCGTCGTATTAAAAAAATTAACGATGATATTAAAGATGAAGGATTGAAGTATGAAATGTATATTTTTTTGAATTTTTTTATTCCCATTTTTCGGAGTAGTTAGGACTCAAACTGAGCGATTTAGGGGCTATTTGCGCCTTAAGAGCGTTAACCGGCGCGCGACTCAGATTTCACAAAAACGCTACTTTTCAAAAGCAAAAATATCTAACAAAAACTGGTTATTCTGATTTTTACATGTAGAAAAACACTAGAAAATATTGTATTCTAATTTTTCCCTTATCATTTATTTTAAAATAATCTCAAACTTACTATAAATACTTACTATAAAAAAAGAATAAAACTGACAAAACTAAACAGAAGTTTTTACAACTTTAGGTTCAGGGGCAATTTCAAAACATATTATAGCTAAAACCGCTTACATTTTTTAAAAACAAAAAATCTTTACAAACTTGTTGGATCCTCTTCTAGATTATCTATTTGTCAGATTATTTTTATATACGTTTCTATCTCATAAAAATAATATTTAAACAATGCGAAATTATCAGGAATTATAGTTATTTAAAATAATGATATTTATGTATTTCACTTGCTCTTTCTGTTTCTTACTTACTTATTCTAAAAGAACAACGTTTTATCTTTAATATGCCATTTAAATTTTTAAGTAAATTAGCTTGACGAATTTTATATGAATTTTTAAAACTAGTGTATAAAACGAGACGCACGAGCGTTTACAAATCAGACGGCCGTGAGCCTTTCCAGAGGGTGGACGTATAGCTCTGCGCTCTGCTTTGAACTCTGTTGACCTTTATAGTGCAAACGAGATCCATCCCGATAAAAAAATTTTGATATTTGGAAAATATTTTTTTATTTAATAATTAAGATTGTTATTTAAGTTAATATTGTTTTATTGTAATAACAAATTATCTTCTATACAGATAAATAAAATTGAAGTGTCTGTTTGTAACTTCAAACTAACAGCTTTTCACTTAATGCATCTGAAAGTATATTCGGTACTTACAATAAAATACAATTTTTAAAATTTTTTGTCTGTCCGTCTGTCTGTCTGTCTGTCGGTCTGTCTGTCTGTTTGTTCCGGCTAATCTCTGAAACGGCTGGACCGATTTTCACGGGACTTTCACTAGCAGATAGCTGATGTTATAAGGTCTAATATAGGCTACTTTTATATTAGGGTTCCGTTTAAAAATAGGGTTCCGCTTCCGTTAGTTCTGCGCAAACGAAGTTGCGGGCATCAGCTAGTTTTACATATAATAGGAGATAAAAATAAGTTCGCACGAAAAAGAAAACATACAAATTTTGAAAATTTGGTAAAGGCAAGAGCTGCTAAAAGTTTAGTACATTTTATTATAATTAGACCCAGTAGGTGGCGCTGTTGTTAGTCTACATTTATTTATTCTAGCGCTAGTCAACGGCTGGAACTCAGTGCGGCGCGAGGGGGAAATGCTTGTCATTTCACCTAATATCTGGGAAAAAAGGATATACCCATGAAATATTTATGTAAAATATATTGTAAAAATATGTCGAAAGATTCATAACTATATAGGTATTTATAATCTAACTAAAATAATGTGTCAAATTATAGGCAGCATATTCACGTCCGAAGTTTATTAACATTTTACAATTTCACTAAGTAGTTTTTTTACAATCTAACGGTTTTTACAATTTTACGGTGACATATATAAATGAAAAGTACATCTAGATACGTATTAGTAACTAATTCTTTTCTCCTTTAAAATAGCACCTAAATTGGTAATATCGTTTTTAATTTTTAAAACACAAATATTTTGACGTCTTGATATAAGATAGCGACCCGCCCCGGCTTCGCACGGGTACAATACTGATACTAATACTACAGAATGTCTTTAAACCTCTAACAAAACGGGCGAAATTTAGTCAAAACAAACAGAAACAAATTAATATAGGTACCTACTAAAACTCAATGAAATAAGTAGGTGGGTATACTTTTATCGTATGAAATACCTATACTATTCAGGACTAACAATACAACAAACACTAAATAAATAGGTATTCAAGTATATATCCATCATAGTAGATCTAAACCTCCCGAACGCGCACGTGCCTTGGTGACACCCGCTTCGCAACGGGCCGTGCAGGCTGCAGCAGAAATCGTAATATTTTAATTTCACCATAACTTCAAAACCAAACATCCAAATTTAATCATTTAAAGATCAAATATTATCTACATAAACTGTACTTAGTGATGAAATAATTTATTTTGATAAGGATTGATAGCATGAGTAAAATAAACGCGTTTAAATATAGTCCAAAAAAAATCAAGATTTCTAAATAAAAAAAATGGTTGTTGTGCCTCACTCGACATAGATAGGTATAGTGTGTCGCGGACTTTTTTGTAGATATTTATAAGATCTACAATTAATTAGAACATTTTATGGTTCTATCTTTTATAGTTTTGGCAGCGTACGCAAAATAAGTAACTTCTCTGGTTGTCATTTTTAACCGACTTCCCAAAAAAGGAGGCGGTTATACGTTCGGCTGTATATATTTTTTATTATTATTTTTTTTTTTTGTATGTTCAACGATTACTCCGCCGCCTGTGGACCGATTTTCAAAATTTTTTCTGTGATGTATAGGGTGTAATCCCAAATTGGTCCTTTTGATATCAAAGTGGTGACCTGATGATGGGATCCATGAGGAATCGAGGGAACTCCTCGAAATTTATATGGACACATATGGTGATTTTGACTTTTTCTGAAGTAGTTCAAGTATATGCTACCAAAAAGTAAGATTTTGCTCCAAGGTTTACCCTGGATCCAAAAGTACAGAACAGAACTCCTGGCTCCTTATAGATACATGTTTGGGGATTTCGGCGTTGTTTAAAGAACTGCAAGCATATGCCACCCTGTCAGTTAGAGTAATCATCATCATCGTCACCACTATCACACCATACATCGTCAGATTATGATGATATAAAAGGTATTTCTCATAGTATTTTACACTAACACGGATATCTTTGAACATTACTCTGTCGTTTATGGACCTATTTGCAAAATTCTTTTGTTGTTGTAAAGGGTTTAGTTCGAAATTGGTCCTTTAGGAACTAAAGTGGGAACCTGATGATGCGATCCATGAGGAATTGAGGGAACTCCTCGAAATTTATATCCGCACATATAGTGATTTTGACTTTTACTGAAGTAACACAAGCATATGCTACCAAAAAATAAGATGTTGTACCAAGGTATACCCTGAATCCAAAAGCACTGTATAGAACTCCTCGGTATTTAAAGATATGCGTTTGGAAATTTCGGCATTGTTTAATGAACTGCAAGCATATGCCACTTTATAACTTACAGTAATCATCATCATCATCTTAATAGCAATACCTTATGGAAGCTTGGCGCGTATTCAATTATACATTCGATCGTTTAGTTTAGACGTTCTTAAGACGTATTAATAATAACTTAAGAAAATATATCTCTAAAAAGGGTGAAATTATTATTTTTAAACAAAAAATTAAACCGACTTCCAAAGTAAAAATACACAAAAAAGTATGAAATAAAACTTAATCTCTAAATAATTCCCCTTTCAAATTCGGCTAAAATTTTTACTATTTCTCTACTCAATCTTATTAATTTTGAAGTCGGTACCAGCAAATATGAACGTAAGTTCTATAAAATATTGTAGAATATTGTTTGGGCTGGTACCGATTTCAAAATTAAGAAGATTGAGTAGAGAAACAGTAAAAATTTTAGCCGAATTTGAAAGGGGAATTATTTAGAGATTAAGTTTTATTTCATACTTTTTTGTGTATTTTTACTTTGGAAGTCGGTTTAATTTTTTGTTTAAAAATAATTACACCTTGTGTCCGAAAAACCCAAATATCTTACGGAACCCTATTTTTTTCCAAAATAAAATTTAGCCTATGTTACTCGTGGATAATATAGCTTTCGAGTGGTGAAAGATTTTTTGAAATCGGTCCAGTACTTTTCGAGCCTATTCATTACAAACAAACAAACAAACATACAAACAAAGTTTTCCTCTTTATAATATTAGTGTAGATGTTAGTACCTGGGAGACTGAGCTTTGTCCGGAGTTTTAGTAGTGAAAAATAATTAAAAATTATAGAGGAACAATTATTAGTCATAAATACTGGGTCTAATTATACATTTTATCATTATTAGACCCAGTAGGTGGCGCTGTGGTTAGTCTACATATATTTATTCTAGCGCTAGTCAACGGCTGGAACTCAGTGCGGCGCGAGGGGGAAATGCTTGTTATTTCACCTAATATCTGGGAAAAAAGGATATACCCATAAAATATTTATCTATACTTAGATGAGAAACTATAATGCACACATTTATACTGTTTTGTAAAGTATTTTAGAAAAGGTATCCTCAAATTACCCAAATAACTCAGCTGTTCGTGTTTTATGAAAAAACTATGTATTATTTTTGTCCGAATTTAAGTCATCTCAGTTGCTGAACAATAAAACTGTGTCGGTATATACTTGCTTTTTTATTTTCATTCTTGATTTGTTTTATATTTACGGTCAAAGTTGCGCCAAACATCCGATGTTTGGAGGCTATTATTTTCTTAACTAATTTGAATTTTAGAAATATAAGCACATACCGACCTAGATAAGTGTAATAAAAATCGATATTACACAAACTTTGGGTCTATAATGTTTGACTTTAAAGTAAATCACCAACAACGTTTGCATGGAGACAAAACCGACTAGCGCAGCCATAATAACAATATACTACTTTGCATGTTCATTTTGTTGATAATATGCACTTGCTTTCAAATAACAAAATTCTTGTGTTTACGGTTTATGGTTTAACTTCAGACAATGTGCAAAACACTCAAGTAATAAGGTAAAAACAGAAGAAGTAGAACTTCGAAATGAAGAGGTACGTATTTAATAATCCATATCATCCCCTCTAATAGCAGTAGATTCTTAATTTGTATGTACAAAGTAAACTTCTTAAACTTCTACCTCGGAGATGAGTACAATCAGGAGCCAAGATGGGAGCATTATAAAAGGAGAAGAACGTGTGTTAAAGAGATGGAAAGAGAATTTTGAAAGTTTGTTTTTAAGAGAGGAAGTGCAGGTACAACATCCGGCACCTTCCATGGAAACTAATATAAATGTTGATGAAAGTGAGATAAGCATGGATGAAATAGTGAAAGCGTTATAAAGTAAGATTCAAAAGAAAATGAAAGTAGGTTGAGAATGAATGAGTTACTCGTCAAATGTTTTCTCTATGCTGATGACCAAGTATTACTTGCGTCTTCAGCCGAAGTGTTGCAGGAGATGGTAACTGCTATGAGTGGAGCTTTTGTTAGAAAGGGAATGAGGATGAATGCAAAGAATACGAAACTGATGGTGTTTGAAAGAGATAAGGCAGTGACAAACTGCAATATCGTGATTGGAGATGAACAAATTGAACAGGTGAATGAGTTTGTGTATCTGGGTTCAAAGTTTACAAGAGATGGAAAGTGTGAGAGTGATATTGAAAGAAGAGTAAATGCAAGAAACATGGTGAATTGAGCTTTGCACTCCTTTATGAACAGTCGGAAGGTGTCTAACAAGGCTCGTTTGGGGTGTTGGTTCCGACACTTATGTACGGAAGTGAAAGTTGGGTATGGCAGAAGAAACATGAAAGCAGAATAAATGCAGTTGAGATGAGAGCGTTAAAAAGTATTATAGGAGTTAAACTGAGTGACAGGATAAGAAATAGTGAGTTAAGGAAACGTTGTGGTCTGAAGAAAGAGTGACAAAAATTGAGAAAGGTATGCTGAGATGGTTTGGATATCGAGTGAAAGAATGAAGAACGATTGACGAAAAAGTGTATAAGGCGAGTGTGAATAAAAATATTGTAAGAGACCTAGGCGGATGCTTCGAGACCAAATCAGGGACGTCTTGAAAAAAGGTCAAGAGTACCCTAAAGTCTAAACCAAAGAGCATGTATGAAGGGAATAATGAAAGTGAGCGAAGCGAAACAAGTATGTAAGGATCGTAGCAAGTGGAAAGAATGGTTTTAACTGCCTACCCCTACGGGAAAATGGCGTGATTATATGTATGTATGTATGTACAAAGTAAAAACTACCAACTACTTAATTACCAAGTTTTATCTACATATATGCGGCAAGCGGTAGTCTGAATTTCGAGCTTATGATTTAGAAACAAAGTTGTTTCCAAATCATTTTGCCTCGAAAAGAAACACCTTATATATGTCACCGTAAAATTGTAAAAACCGTTAGATTGTAAAAAAACTAACGAGATTGTAAAAATATGTCGAAAGATTCATAACTATATAGGTATTTATAATCTAACTAAAAATAATGTGTTAAATTATAGGCAGCATATTCACGTCCGAAGTTTATTAACATTTTACAATTTCACTAGTTTTTTTACAATCTAACGGTTTTTACAATTTTACGGTGACATATATAAATGATAAGTACATCTAGATACGTATTAGTAACTAATTCTTTTCTCCTTTAAAATAGCACCTAAATTGGTAATATCGTTTTTAATTTTTAAAACACAAATATTTTGACGTCTTGATATAAGATGTTAGTACCTGGGAGACTGAGCTTTGTCTGGAGTTTCAGTAGTGAAAAATAATTAAAAATTATAGAGGAACAATAATTATTATTAGTCATAAAAAATAACAAATATAAAAAAATATATAAAATTGTCTTGTTTAAAATATAAAATGTTTATTTTGTGTTCCAGAATCTATGTAATGTAATGTATGCATACATGCTTACATTCATACATGCAAGATACGCGCGAAAAACATAACCGGGCGAAAAGCATAATTTCTTGACAGTCGGGTAAAAATTTAAATAAAACTTAAATTTTTTTTAATATAGATTTAAATAAACACATTTCAGCTGTATAACTAAATTATATTAATTAAAATAGTATAAACGTATTATTTCAAGGTATTTTTATTTTACATAATACATATTATGTTAGTATTACATTACCTACTGATATTTTATGTTTTGTGTAGATATTATGTTATATTATATATTAAGTAATATGACAGAATATAATTATTATTATGATATTATGTATACCATAATCAATATTCAATAAGAATTAATATCGTTGTTATTATAATCGTAATGTAAATAAAGTAAGGCAAGTATCAATGTGGGTTAGTTGGCTACTGCCGTCGAGCTATTCACGCACACAAAGACGCTCGCTGCAGGCTGCAGCTGTGTGCGTATTTTTCACCAAAGTTGACTTCACGCGCTATGCGTTAATGCTCTTAAATTTTACCACATTTAGCTGTACCTAACTTCTAAAATAAGAGAATGATAAAACTAAAAAAATATATGATGTATACATTACCATGTAAACTTCCACCGACGCTACCGTCATGTTACCGTGAACGGATTTTATGACGTTTCGACCATTCAGAGCGCGTTTCACATTGGTTTAACGTTCATAAAAACACCTATTGGGAGTATAAGCTTATCGGGACTTGATTGTAATTGTATTAATGCAGGCTTTATTTAGCAGAATTGCCCCTCTGGTTGACATCATATTCGCCTACTATTCCATAATATTCAACAATATAATAACTACTTAAAAAAAAAACTATAACTCGACAACGTAAATCAAATAGCATATGTTACCCGGGCTATTATTACGAATCTATTGACACATCCTTCATTAAAATCAGACTAGTAGTTAAGGCACTACGGTGGAACAAATATACATACATAGACTGCCAAAATCATTACCCATCTCTTAGTTTCACCGAAGTCGGGTAAAAATATTTCAGTGTCTTTTACTTCAGGTTCGTAAATCTGTGGTCTGCATGCTGGTTGGCGTTGGCTTATCACGCGACCCAATTCAGAACATAATTATGGCGGCCCTATTGATACTGAAATCGACGCGGATGCGCCAATTACCTGTCTCGTAATATTGTATGGACTTTATGGTAAATATTATATTAATAATATTCAATTATTTTATGGTCCTGAAAGAATCTTTTGATTTTGTTCGTATGTTGTATTGAATGTAAAACATGCGACGCCATTGTTAGTTGTTACTTGTTACCCAGAGAATTTAGATGTGGAACATCTTTCCTTAGACTATGTCCAGAAAGTGCGTAAGCCTGCGTAAACCTACGCACGTAGAGATTCTTATCTTATCACAACAAAATGTCTGCCGGTCTATCTGTGATGCCTGAGATAAACTTGAGACTTTTTCCCTAAATTTAGGGAGAAAAGGTATCTGAAGGGGTTATTAGGGGTTTTTATGCTTGTTTTATTTAAATATGCAATTGATTTGCTTGACGATAAGTAATATAATATACTATTATTATTTAATTACAGCTGACCTATCACTTATTGGTATAAAAAATGTATTGTATAAAAAACCAAAATTCTTATTGCAAGCGTCTACCTGTTGCCAACTTGCCATTAAATAATCACGCCAAAAACGTCAAAAAATTCACGTTTGTTGTGACTTGTGTCTAAGGAGGGTTCCGTTACTATCAACGCGTAATAGGTTTTTCAAATTACTTCAAAAGTCACAGTCCGGTTTGGTTCAAAATAAATTTCCCTGTGTTTTAAGCATTATATATCAGCATGGAAACTTACAAGTTTAACCTATAATTTAGAAATCTACTCTACAACTACTCGAAAATTTTGAAAAAAAGTCATGTATGAAATCTTGACTGTATTTTAAAGCGCTATTTAACGTTATGCAACACAATGGGGTACAATGAAAAAATATTTTTCATCCCCACTTCTCATGTATGGAGAGCCACCCTCAAAATATAAAATAGTTTTATTATTTTACAATGCTAAATCCGAGATAATATAATATACAAAAAACTATACCAAATTTCATCCATTTATATTCATAATTACAGAAGCTAGAGGCGTGGACAGTCTGACAGACGGAGGGACAGTGCAAAACTATAAGGGTTCCTTTTTATTACGAAATCGACTATTTTTAGTAAAGGTTATGTAAAAATTTTAACTGTCTAGCTATCAAGGATCATGATCTCATGAGAAATAGCCTGGTGACAGACATACAGTTTTTACCCTCTAGATACCTACGAAATAACTTATAGTCTGTAAGTGTTAAAAAAAAGCAGTGAATCATGCATACAAATGTCAAAATTGACGCATTAGCTATGATTACAGTAACTTACCTATTAAAGTAAGCCATTTTGACATAGTATGTACGCATGATTCACTGCCTTCATAACGCGAAAAGGCTAAAGTATAGACTTTATATAACACGAATAGGATGCGACCGCGTCATTCAATGTGCTGCGTACAGTGCAACTAATTTGTTAATGCCCTCGGCAATCATCGTTTTTTTTTTCTACGAAAATGACGGATGTTGGAAAGCATCCGAAAGATATCAGCAAACTAGTTTTACTGTATAAAGTATCTTTATAGGTATGTTTTTCTAAATTAGTAATATTTGGTATGTAACTTTTTTGATTTTTAACGGTACCCGTATATTTTATCGTATTATGTAACTTTATGAAGTTTCGATGTAGCATAAGTACTTTAATAATTATATTTGAGAGTATTCGCATGCTAGGTAAAATCCACGGGAACCGTACTATTTATTTTAGGGAGAAATATTTTTTGAAACTTGGCAACTCGATCTTACTACGCTTTCATTGCACTCCAAAATACAGGGGATGACACTTTTGACTATTTCAAATCGATATCAATTGTGTGTTGAAGGTTTTAATATAAAGTGTCTTCAGAAATAATTGGTTTTGACAAAACATTGACAGCACAAAATTTCGGAACACTCTGTAAAGCAAAATGCCAACAGTGTCAACCGATCTGAATGCTGTGTAACGAATGAACTGAATACTTCTGTCTCACTCTGAATCATACAATCGGAGCGAGAAAAACATTTTTCTTTCACTTTGTGTCTAGCGCGTACTCGAGGTAACTGCGTATTACTGCGTAATTGCTACTCCTATTTGAGTCAGGAGCGGAGCACCTATACGTGTAGTATGGGCATACCCACAATCCCAACAGCCTTGTGAGTGCATACTTTCAAGGTCTATTAATTTATAATCAAAATAGGTTCAGTGGGTAGTTGTATTGGTATTGTTAACCTTTTGAGTCTTATCTGGTGCTTTTTACCTGCTGGTCATACTTACATTATTGTTAAAAATACATATTTATAGTAGTGGATTTAGTGTTAAGCGGACCTTTAGTCAAGTAGATTGAAGAAAGCGCAAAATTTGTCACCTCTCCATAAATTTTCGACCCTTTTTTATTTACTAACCAACAGATTTAAGAAAAAAGAATACTTTGTTTGAACCGATAGGAATTACTCCTGCCGATGTTATATAATCTATAATTTGTGTATGTTTCTATACTATATATGCATATATTTTTTATTTAATTAATTTATAATCTTAGTTGATGTTAATTCGTTTAAGGTTTATGGTATTGAAAGCTTTTTTTTTTTTTTACCAAACAAAATAATATTTTTGCTAAATAAGCGAAAAATTTTCTCGCTCACTCCGCGCGTTAGCTTTTAATTAACATAATATTATAAAGAAAATAATACAACTCTTTTTAAAAATTCTAATAACCATGTTATGAAGGAAATAATAAAATTAAAATTTTCGGGCCACATCTTCTTTTGAGAGCTGGATCCGTGCCTGAATCAACCAAAGCGGTTTAATAGGTCAATTTTGTACGATACGCGCATAGCTAAAATAATACGCACGTAGCTTCTGGACGCAATGTATGGGGCCCTAGCATAGATATATAATATTAATAAGAGGTAGATATGTTATAAACGCGTTAAAATGAAGACTCGAATTGGTGCGAGTCGGGTCAATTTTGGTTAGTATGCGACCAGCTCCGCGAGTAATAGTGTTCTGTGGACCAGCTGGTCGACGAGTAGCACGTACTACGCGTCCCGTGCATCTTGCACAAAATGCCATCGTGTGCCTTTATAAGCTGTGCAAACCATGACAAGAAAGTGAATAAAAGTCAAGGAATTTCATTCCACAAGTAACTTTATAAAGTTAATTAAGTATCGGTCAAGTATTTTCTTAAAAATATATTTTTCAACCACAGAATTACAGAAAAAACCAGAATGAGTGTTCGATCACATTTGTACGCAGCGGACTGTGTCCAAAACCATGACAAAACACCGCCCCGCCCGCACTTCACCTCCCCGCGTAGGGTTACCAGCGCAACACAACATTACCTCTTTATGGGGTAAATTAAAATTTTATGTATGACTGCAAATAGTGAAATAGAAATTTTAAACCATAGATTTCGCGTGGAATGTAATAAAGCAATTGTTTATAAAACCAACAAATTTTCCAAATTTTCTAAAACTGCTTATTTAAGGTTTGGGAGGAACGATTTAATTGAAAAATAAAAATAAATAAATTAATGTCGGTTGTTCTCCAATAAACCAATTATTAGAGTCGAATTTATTTTTAACCCCCGACGCAAAAATTTGACGTGTCTGTCTGTTATAAGTTTGACGTGTCTGTCGGTCTGTCTGTCTGTCTGTGGCATCATAGCTCCCGAACCGATGTAGCGATTTCAATTTAGTTTTTTTTTGTATTAAAGGTGACTTATCTGCGAGTGTTCTTAGACATGTTTGATGAAAATCGGTTAAGCCGTTTAAACGTTGTGGGGGGTGAAAGTGGGGAAGAATAACTGAATGTCTTTTAAATTATTAAATTTTAAAATTTATTATTTAAATTTTATTTTAATTAAAATTATAATTAAAATAAATTTAAATTTTAAATAAATAAATATTAAAATTTAAATAACCTTTTAAATTCAGCTAAAATTTTAACTATTTCTCTACAGTCTACTCAATCTTCTTAATATTGAAGTCGGTACCAGCCTTATTATTTTTACTTTATTATTATTTGGTAGTCGGTTTAATTTTTTGTTTAAAATTATAATTATACCCTTTTTAGTGAAATTAGTTAAATTATTATTAAAACATTTTAAGAACGTTTAATAAACGATCGAATGTATAATTATTTAATACGCGCCAAGCTTCGTTAGGTATTGTAAATAAGATGATGATGATGATTACTGTAAGTTACATAGTTGCAGTTCTTTGAACATTGCCGAAATTTCCAAACGCGCATCTTTAAAGACAGAGGAGTACTGTTCAGTACTTTTGGATGCAAAACCTTAACCGCCTCTTTTTTGGAAGTCGGTTAATATATAATTCGCATATAGTAAAGTATATTGTATTTTATTGTAAAATCTAATATTAACTAATTACGAAAATTTGGGTAAAATGTTCCATTATTTTGTGGCAACACTTACAAAACAATAGCGTTATTATGTTTCGACAATTATTTATTCAATAAAAATTAATTGAAAAAAAAGTTGGGTAAAATATCCTGTTTTTCTGTGGCAACACTTACAAAAAGAAACCATGATTTTCTATGACAATAACGACATGGATTTAAATTCAATAATTTATTCAACTGAATTGGAAATGTACTACTTACAGATGAAATGTGATCCCATGTGATTTCTTCACAGTCCCAGCAGCATTTTTACATGTGGGAACGACACAAGTCGGCATAATTAATTAAAAACTGTCAATTTCAAACGAAGTTTACAAGGCGCGCGTCGTCCATTGACTGACAGACTAAATATCTAACCATTCCAATTTGGGATGGTCGTGACGGCTTCACTTTCAAGCGCGTTGACGGTTTCTGGTTTTTTCTGTAATTCTGTGTTTTCAACAATAAATAATTTCAAGAAAATACTTGACAGGTTGTCATAAGAAAAAAGGAAAGCAATGTCAATATATACTTTTTTTGTGAATCTAATAAGGATGCATGCATTTCTGCCATAGAATAATTATAGTACAGAAGCGAATGTCGTTAGTTGTACGGAGTTACAGACAGTCCACTTGTTTTATTTTTTATCTACTTTTAAATATATTTTGATAAAATTGACGAAAATAATTTAAGTATATCTTTCAGTCAGTTAAATATAAACTTCTTAAAATTGTTAAACTGCAAAAAAGTGAGTTATGAGATGTTAAGTAACTAAGAACGAACTAAGGGCCTAACAGTAACGTAACTGCTACTTTTATTTGATTGAAATATATATTTAATTTTTTAAAGATTTCCAAGTAATGAAGTACGAGCACAAGACTGGATCGCATTAGTCCGCGAACAAAGAGGCGATGCCGGATGGATGCCCTCAAAAAATAGTCGAATTTGTAGCGTATATTTTAAATCTTATGTGCTAATAGTTATAATAAAAACTTTCTAAAATGCCGTTTATTTAATATTGTATGTTTCTGTTTTATATTTTGTTTGTTAATATTCCTACGCACCTAGATTTTAAAGCCTGTTATTAAGAATTTATTAATTTTCGTGTAAATGAAGCAATATTTTGTCATACCTAATATGACTGTATTTTTAAGTTTATGAAGCAAAAAAAGGGATTATAAAAAATAGTTTTTTTTCTCTATTATTCGAATTGTGTATGTGTGTGTGTGATTTTTTAAATTGAATATTAAAAAATTGCGAATATATATTTATTTATTTGCAAGCTCTACTTCTTACCCTTTACCTGAAAGGATTGATAGTAAGTTTTTCTAAGGCTGGGACTATATTATGATCCGGAATCCGGAAAGCCGTAGAAAATTGTAAGCATTGAAAATAGAACTCTGCGTTAATAATAGTTGAAAACCAAACACATGAGTGTCGAGTCAAATGTCAATGCCTTAAATGACAACGCTAGAAACTTCCATTTTCAACTCTATTGTATTAGCGCAGAGTTCTATTTTCAATTCTCAGAATTTTCACCGGCATTCCGGATTCCGGAGCATAAATATAATAGTCCCAGTCTAATGAGAAACATATTCTGGAAAATAAGCTAACTTTTAAAAATCTACATTTTTGACGTTATATTTACACAAAGCTTGGTTAAAAAAGAGTATTTTGTTAAAAATAAGGTCTTTCTTCATCTGCGCTGTCCTTTGTTACTTTGCAGAATTTGTGCCCCAACATCACTACTATAAAAAATGCAAAAAAAAATACAAATGTGTTTTAAATCCCAGGTTTCGATTCCTGTTTGACATTAACGAAAAAAAAAACAATTATGCAGTTTTATCTAAATAATAGTAGACATGCCATTATTATATAGATTAATCTTACATAAAATGGTTATTATAATATATTTAAATTTTAATAAATTACCTCTTAAAAGTAACTATGAACTAAATAGAATTTATACGCATTTTGTACCTTCTGTGTCGTTAAATATTCTATGACATATTTTTGATTTAGGAATGCCATCCTTGTCACGAATTTTTGCTGTGAGTGAAATGTGTCAATAATAAAAAGTGTCAATGTGTATCGCGGCACAAAAATTTTGTCAGTTTTGTAAGGGTATAACGTATCCTTAGTTATCACTGGGCCCTAGTACCTCGACTACGTGCGTAGACCTTGCGTGCGTAAGAATACGCAGTTTCTGGACATAGTCTTAATAATAATAACACTGCGTTACACGATTTTGGTACCCACGTAAGTGTTGGCTGGAATAAATAGCTAATGAGTCACAGATTAAATGTTCCAAACATATGTGGTATCTATCACGTCTAGTTTTCGAGGTACATGCCAAATTATTTTTTCTATTACCCTCACTTTAGGCGTAAACGAAATAGTTACCATTTTTGATGTGTTGTACTTTTTTATTATTTTGTTTTGTTTAGTAGTCATTTTTATTCGATAACGTCGATATATTATAAGCTAGTTGACGACATGTTAGAAGAATATAAAAAGTTGGGTTGCAGAATGTCGTTAAAAATTCACTTCCTTCATTCTCACTTTTCTTTTTTCCCATCTAATCTTGGTGCAGTCAGTGATGAGCAAGGTGAGAGGTTCCACCAGGATGTAAAGAAGCTTAAAGAACGATTTCAAGGGCGTTGGGACACAACTATGCTAGGCGATTACTGCTGGCGTTTAAAACGAGAAGATCATTCAAAGCACAAAAGAAAAAGTTAAAGTTTTGCGATCTTTTGTGTTAAAACTTTTTATAATGTTTTTTTTTTGTTTTTTTTTTAACCTTAATGATAAAATTAAACTTGGTTAATGTGAAAAAATCTGGTTGATTGAACTAATTTTCTTTAAAATATGTTTTAGCATTTAAATTTTTAGTAAAATTTGGCACATTCTTATGGAAGAAAAATGAGACGTGATGAATGGAAATTTTGTATGTATTTTTAATAAACTATAAGTATTCATAAGAAAACATGACATTTCAAAGCGGGTACTCAATTTTTTTTTTCATTTGTAACGCAGTGTAATAATATCTATTGTCGCTTCAAACCACGTCGATCTGGCGCCGTGCTAAGTATCTGAAAAACTTGTATTCCAGGTACCAGAAAACGGGAAGTATATTTAACACTTTTATATATATGCTATACATATATTTAAGTTTCTTATTATTATTACACATCCATGATCCAGGAACACAGAAAAACTTTTTGTTCCTTCGGCGGGATTCGAACCCGCAACCCCTGGCTTGAGCACCAACGCGCTGAACCACTGAGCCACAGGGGTCATCAAATAATGTACTAACTAATGATATACTTACAGGAAGGAAGTAAGTAGCACTTCCGGTACATGGTACATAATGTTATAAAGGAATCTACAATTTTGCAAGAGTGCGCAAAAACTACTGATCGGATTTCGATGAAGTTTGATATGGTAGTAGTTTAAGTTCTGGATTAAAACATAGGCTACTTTTTATCCCGAAAAAGTACAGTGTTCTTTTGGGATATTGTATTTACGCGGGCGGAGTCGTGGGCAACAGCTAGTAATTATTAAATTTCGGGTTTAAAGTAGCAGCTAGTACGTAAAATAGTCTTCAAAAACACAAAAACATCCTAATGACAGTTATAATTTAAACGCGTAAATCCACAAATCTACATCGTACAATACAATTAACGTAATAAAGTAGCGAAAACAAAACATCTTATTATAATTGTTATTCGACGGAATATCTCGCTAGAAACTTTCACAATACTACCTTCATTTGTACATTTGTACAAACAATAACAGCGTGAGTTCCAGTTTGTTTGGTAATTACGATTCGACACACTATCTACTCTGTAATAATTGTTTGAAAGCACTGAAATTCAGTGCATTGCTTGAAAAGGGAGGATATTTGTTTTGGGTTTATTTTATGACAATAACATTAACAAAAATATGACGGCGCATACAAAAATGTTACGTCGGAACTAGACTTGACAGCTGTCAACTGTCTAGCGAAACGTCGTGTCGATGGTGCGCGGCCATGTTGAAAAACGGTCTAATACGAATCAACAGCTCGAGCGCACCACGTGTTTGACGGATCGCTTTTGTTCCGCGTAATCACGCAACAATTAGTGCTTTAGACAATTGATTGTGAAATATAAAGAGGTTATTTTACTTGCAGTGGAGCTATTTCTAATTATAATAATTAGCTAGTGATTGTAATTGATTATACAAGATATTCGGACTTGCTCATTTCATTTATCTACACGCCCACATAAAAGAAGACCATGGCCAGCCCTGATAAAGACAGACAAGAGTCTTTATCAGAAGTGGGATGTGAACCGGAGGAACAAAGGGAAGAAAGACAATCATTGTCAGATGAAAATAATGCGGTGAAGTTACTGAGTGGTATGCAGGAGCTGCTTACACGAGCTTTTGAAATCACACAGACGAAAACCGCCAGCCGCGAGTGCAGTTCTAGTGGCATCCAGTTTATCCCATTCAACCCCGATGATTCTGAGGCTGACATCGAAGGCTGGTGCAGAGTTACAGAGTTGTTTGTTCAAAATAAGGGCCTTGAAGGTTTTGATTTGCTTGTGGCTCTCACCGGCGCCTTAAAGGGTCGTGCGGCAACATGCATAACTAAGCTCAATTTAAGTGAATTGTCATGGAGCGTCGTGAAACAGATCTTATTAGCCAAGTTTTCTGAACCAAAGTTACCTCAAGATCATTTTGATGAAATATTACGTTTTCAAATTAGTCCAAAAGAAACCGCTTCTGAAGCTGCTTTAAGGTTGTGGAACATGATTGAAAGTCTTCCTAAGACTGAAATGCCAGAAGACGTAATATATGGCTTTGTTATTTCTGTGCTAAGTCAGAAGGATGACATGATACGTCGTGAATTAAATTCTCAAGTTGTTACTTCGCGTGCCCAGCTATTTAGAACCCTAGGTGGAATATCAATGAAACGACGAATCGAAGGCCTTAACACTCACGGACCCGAGGCGAAGCGAGCTCGCTTAAACGACAGTAACAAATTTCCTGGCAATTGTCATTGGTGTGGAATACCTGGTCATCGGATAGCAGACTGTAAGAAAAGGAAAGGCGGTGTTGAAGCCAGCACGTCGACACCGCGAGCCCCTACAAAATCAATCCATTCACCACAGAATGCACAGACTACATGCTTTTCTTGTGGCAAACCTGGTCACATAGCGACCGTTTGCCCTGATAAGAGCGGTGGTGGTAATAATACTTTAAGGAAAGATGTCAACATCTGCGAACAGCGACTGTCGAGAGGCACCTTGAGGACGTTGTCTGGTGAGCAAGTTTCTTTTTTGTTTGATAGTGGCTCTTCCTGCTCAAAGTTTTAGTAATAAATTCCCGGGTACTGTACGCAATGATCTCGTGTATCTTACTGGTATTGGGGGCGATGAAATTAAGTGCACTTCACAAATCATAAGTGTTGTAAATATTGATGATATTTCGGAGTCTGTAACTTTTCATGTAGTATCTGACCGTTATATTTTAGAACCTGTAATTATAGGAAGGGATATTTTAGAAAAAGGTATTGGTGTGCAGATTGATGGTAGTAAGATAAAGTTTTATTTTAAAGAGGAAAATAACTTTTGTGAATCTAATGTGGTAGGGCCGGATTTTACACAGGTCGATATAGAAAAATACTCATTACACTATTAAACAAGTATGCTGATTGTTTCGTTGTAGGTATCCCTAATAGACGCGTAAAAACTGGTGAATTAGAAATTACATTAATTGACCCTCACAAAACGGTGCAGAGATGCCCCTACAGGTTGGCCCCTTTAGAAAAGCAAGTAGTAAGGCAAAAAGTTGAGGAGCTTCTAAATGCAGGCGTTATTCGTGAGAGCTCCTCCCCCTTTGCAAGTCCAATTCTCCTTGTAAAGAAAAAAGATAATTCTGATAGGATGTGCGTAGATTACCGCGAATTAAACTCAAATACCTTACCTGAACATTACCCGTTACCTCGAATAGAAGAACAGATAGACCAGCTTTGTGGTGCACAATACTTTTCGTCTCTTGACATGGCTTCTGGTTTTCACCAAATCCCTATTCATCCCAATTCAATTGAAAAGACAGCCTTTGTAACGCCCGAGGGGCAATATGAGTACCTTGCCATGCCTTTTGGATTGCGAAATGCCCCATCGGTATACCAGAGGTGCATTACAAAAGCCTTGCATAATTTGAAGAATAAACCATTGGTGTATATAGATGATGTTTTGTGTTATTCCGGTAATATTCATGATGGTCTATTACGGTTAGATGAGGTTTTAAGGGTTTTATCAGAGTCCGGGTTTTCTTTTAACCTTAAAAAGTGCAAATTCATGAAACAAAATATTGAGTATCTAGGTTATACTTTGCAACATGGTCAAGTAAGACCAAATTCTCGAAAAATACAGGCCTTAATAGATTCCCCGCCACCTAAAACTGCTACGCACGTTCGTCAATTTTTGGGCTTAGCTTCGTACTTCCGAAAATTCATTCCTGGCTTTACAAATATCGTTGGCCCTCTTTATCCATTAACTAGATTAAAAGGGTCGATCAAATGGACTAAGGAACATGAAGAGATTCGTAATGCTATAGTAGGTATACTCACATCAGAACCGGTTTTAACGATATTTGATCCCGATTTGCCCGTGGAATTACATTGTAATGCTAGTTCTGATGGTTATGGAGCAATCCTTATTCAAAAGAAAAATAATCTCCCTCATGTCGTTGAATATTTTAGTCGACGCACGTCGGAAGTAGAATCCCGCTATCACTCGTACGAGCTAGAAACACTAGCGGTCGTACGAGCAGTAGAACATTTTCGACACTATCTATATGGAAGACATTTCAAAGTTTTCACGGACTGTAATTCCCTTAAGGCCTCTAAGTCCAAAGCAGATCTTACACCTCGGGTGCATCGATGGTGGGCAATCTTACAGGCATATGAATTTGAAATTATCTATCGCGAAGGTCGTTCTATGCAACACGCAGATTACCTTTCCAGAAATCCTTTACCTAATAACGATGCTTCTTCACTTGAAGTTCCTAGGACACCGGCACGTAGGATAGTTCAGTTCATTGAATTGCATCAAGGCTGGCTTGCCGTGGAACAAAAGCGTGACCCTGAGATACAAGACTTAGTAGCAAGACACTCCAATAATGATTTTCCAGATACTGTCGGTGGTACATATGACGTTAGGGATGGCATTCTTTATAGGAAAGTCACTAGAAATAAAATAACATCATGGTTACCAATTGTTCCTCGTTCTCTTACATGGACTTTAATTAATCATGTTCACAATGAATTACAGCATCTAGGTAGTGACAAAACTTTAGATAAATTGTACGAGCAGTATTGGTTTCCTGATATGACCAAAAATGTTAGAAGATTTATTGATTCTTGTATTGTATGCAAAGCCTCCAAGGGTCCGTCGGGAGCTCAACCCATTCAGCTTCACCCAATCCCAAAGGTTTCGATTCCATGGCATACAATTCATATAGATTTTACTGGAAAGCTGAGTGGGAGGAGTGACCGAAAGGAATACTGTTCGGTTATAATTGATGCGTTCTCTAAATATGTTTTGTTGGAGTATGCGTCTTCAGTGGACGCCGCTAGTGCGGTACGAGCTATTAAAAATGCTGTTTGTCTTTTTGGAGCACCGAAGCGTATCATAGCTGATCAAGGTCGATGTTACATTAGCTCGGAATTTAAATCATTTTGTGCAGAGCATAAAATTGACATACACTTTATTGCCACGGGCTCCAGCAGGGCAAATGGACAAGTAGAACGAGTCATGCGCACACTAAAAAGTCTACTGACTATAATTGAAAATGACCCAAATAAGGCAAGGCGTGATCATTTAGGCGATGTACAGCTTGCACTTAATAGTACACGATCTACTGTAACAAAGTTTACACCGACAGAATTAATGTTTGGAATCCGTGCTCAATCTTTAGGTTTATCGAAAGTTAGTGTTACCAATTCTGAAAGTCAAAGATTAGATTTAGATTCTATAAGAAAAGATGCTTCTGAAAATATAAGAAAAGCAGCTGTATCAGAGGTAGAACGCTTTAATAAAGGTCGCGCAGCTATTAAACCATTTGCAAAAGGGGACTTTGTCTTTATTAAAAACAGTGAAAGGAATCAAACCAAATTAGATAAAAAATATAAAGGTCCCTTTGTCATTACCGCGGTATTAGAGCATGATCGATATGAACTCAAAGGCCTGAATAATTCTTGTCGCACCTATAAATATGCTCATGAGAACTTGCGTCCAGTACCAGTGGGTCATGAGGGTTTGCTTGAGATAAGCAATAGCTTAATCAATCACGAAGAAGACGAGACGGCACCAGATAATGAAGAACTCTATATCAGCCGCCCCGACAGACTGAGCAGCATAGCCTCTGACACATTAACCGCTGAATCTGACACTATAACAGCTACGTCAGGAACCATGACGGCGTATTCGGATGCTAGTTCAGATACGCTTAGTATTGCTAGTGATCATACAGACTTCCAATATATAGTACAAAATCGGGATAAGCAGGATAGATCAAATAAGTAGGTAAGCATCTGAGCACCTCACGTTTTTTTTGTATTCCGATATATTTCGATGTCGTACCGGGCCAGGCCGGGATTTGCTCTGGCTGGTTGAGAGGACACGTTGAATTAGGAGGATGATGTCATCCGGGCCACACCGCGCGGTTGGTTGAAAGGATAAATCCATCCATAATCTAAGTTTGAGATGGTCGATACGACAGTGTCATCCGGGCCGTACCGTGTGCGGTCGGTTGAGGGGATACACTCGTCCAGACAGTGGTACTTGAGCTGGCCGAAAGGACAGTATCATCCGGGCCACACCGTGCGCGGTTGGTTGAGAGGATATACCGGTCCTGACCATGCTGTTGGGCACATCCATCTTTGTCAGTCACCCAAGTCACACAATTGTTTGAGATTATATTGTTAGTTGAGTATACTGGTATATGTCAAGATAGACGAGCGGCATGCTGATGTGACGAAAGACCCTTGATGCTTGTTCGTTTGTTACAGGATCTCATACAGAAGCTCCCGAGGACGGTCGCAAGTCAGTCTGGCCGTGACGGCGCATACAAAAATGTTACGTCGGAACTAGACTTGACAGCTGTCAACTGTCTAGCGAAACGTCGTGTCGATGGTGCGCGGCCATGTTGAAAAACGGTCTAATACGAATCAACAGCGCGAGCGCACCACGTGTTTGACGGATCGCTTTTGTTCCGCGTAATCACGCAACAATTAGTGCTTTAGACAATTGATTGTGAAATATAAAGAGGTTATTTTACTTGCAGTGGAGCTATTTCTAATTATAATAATTAGCTAGTGATTGTAATTGATTATACAAGATATTCGGACTTGCTCATTTCATTTATCTACACGCCCACATAAAAGAAGACCATGGCCAGCCCTGATAAAGACAGACAAGAGTCTTTAAATATATCAATCAAATCAAAATCAAAATATTTATCCAAATAAACAACTTGTGCATTACAATAGATTATTTAAACATTTCTAAAGATTATCTTATTGACTAACAATACATAATATGTATCTTCCTGAACTTTGACCAGCATTTCAGGCGATAGGGGCTAATAAATAGGTAATACATAATCACTGATTAGACTACTTAAAGCTAGCATAATATATTACATACATTATTATTAAATTAAGCTACTTGAAATAAATAGTATTAACTAACGAAGAGTGAGCAATTAATTGACAACTAACTAGTAGAAATAACAACAATTGTAAAAAAACCATTTAAATACAATTAAAATACTTAAAACTAATTAATTTGTTTATTTATTATAAACTAATAATAACTTCTCAGTGTCATCATAAGACATACATTGTAAAGTGTCTGTTAGAGTCTTTTTGCAATTGCTATAATTTTGTGAGTAGATATTTGTTAACGCATTAATTCTATTATACAGAAGCGGACCTAATCAAAATGCTACTGGTGTTTTATCGTGTACGATACGATTTAATCATCTTAAAATTGTAGTAAATACTTTTAAAATGACCTTTTTCATGCTTGGAGCTTAATATGGTCAGAAGAGTAGTTGAACGGTTAAAATCAAATTAGGTCTTCATCCACTTAACCTAGTTAATATTCAATTTCTGAATTTCAGGTAACAATACATTATTATTATCGCTGTGTCGTTGTGTGAATATTTTTACTGAAACTTCACTATTAAACTACACGCTATTAAATAATAATATCCCGGGACTTCGTGCGCGCAAAAGTTAAATTTGCAGAAGCCGTACATTTTTCGCTATAAAAGTAGCCTATGTCCTTCCCCGTTATCTACTCTACACCTGTGCCAAATTTCATCAAAATCGGTCCAGTAGTTTCGGAGCCTATTCGATACAAACAAACAAACAAATATATTCTTTAAAAAAATACTTCTTTTTAAGTTACAAATTACAATTCATTTCACAAGTTTTAAATTTGTTATTTTTAAATTCTTGTTATAAAACAATAATGTAAAATAATAGAAATTATAGGACTTTTATTCTGCCTTTTTGCATTATAAACGCAATACAAAGAGTACAGTGTTGCATAATGTCATAAGCAAACTACCTAACTACCCCCTTCGTTCAGCCATGAAGATTGTACAACTTAGTTCAACTATCAATTTGAATGCTAAACAGTTTTCGATGTGATGATCTTATGAATATAAAACGTGTTCTGATACTTAAGCCTCTGCGTGTAGAGACAATTGCTAGAGCTCGCTCTGTTGCATTAAAATAATTTTATTGCGAGTTATATTACTTGCTTTTATTAGAGATAAGAACTTATAAGCTTGTTTACGCCCAGGGCTCCGCTCACGTTGATTTGTTAGGTGTTTCTAACTATAACCCACGTTTGTCCAACGCTCATTTATTTGTCGAAATTGACCTATACCTTCAATCGTCCCCCCACGAAACCCTCCCCGCCCCATCCCCTCCAAGCAAAAATCCCGTTGAACCATAACTAAGCCTTCCTGACCCCTAGACCCCTCGAGTGAGGTATCATTGGAATTGAAAAAATGAGCCTTACATTTTGGCTCCAACAGATTTCAAATTCCTGATATACCCCAAAAATCTGAAGTGTTACATTTTTAATGTAATATAAATTGTCATGTTATGTTTGTGTAGGATAGCGCAATAAATGAATACTGTATTTTACCAAATAAATGATAGTACTTTTATACTGATAATAATTAAAGAAATTCGTGCGAAGTTATTCCCTAACCATTCCAAAATATCAAAAAGTAAAATTAAAAATTTTAAAAACCCCCGACACAAAAAATAAACTCTAAAAAATAATAAATAATATTTTAAACCTATTATAATTATATTATCACATATAATATTAAGTAAGTTGAAATAATTTTATTTTCCAATCGTCGCCTCGTCGGGGGACCGCTAAAGTTTATAAAGTATTTTTACAACAACAGCTAATTAATTATTACATTTAAGTAGGTATGAGCAAATTTTTTTCGGAGTAAATTCTTTTGTTCATTCTGCGACTTCACGTGTTTTTTTCACATAGCGGTCCCCCGACGAGACGACGATTGGAAAATAAAATTATTTCAACTTACTTAATATTATATGTGATAATATAATTATAATAGGTTTAAAATATTATTTATTATTTTTTAGAGTTTATTTTTTGTGTCGGGGGTTTTTAAAATTTTTAATTTTACTTTTATTTCATCCTTTTTAAAGTAGGTATAAATAATGATTACCTTACCATATACATACTTTCAACATTATTGAAGTAACATGGTACCAAATTTCGAATCGATAGGACATGTGGACGACCCCTCATCAACTAATAAAGAAAAGATGATCTTCAAACGACTAATCAGGTCATGGTTACCTTACCATGTTCTTTAAATATCGTTGAAGTAACACGGTACCAAATTTCGAATCGATCGGACATAAGAAAGTTAGTCAAATCCCCTCATCAACTAGAAAAGAGCTGATCATCTTCAAACGGCTGATCAGGTCATGGTTACATTAGCATGTTCTTTAAATATCGTTGAAGTAACACGGTACCAAATTTCGAATCGATCGGACATAAGACAGTTAGTCAGATCCCCTCATCAACTAGAAAAGAGCTGATCATCTTCAAACTGCTGATCAGGTCATGGTAACATTAGCATGTTCTTTGAATATATATCGTTGAAGTAACACAGTACCAAATTTTGAATCGATCGGACATTGGAAAGTTAGTCAGATCCCCTCATCAACTAGAAAAGAGCTGATCATCTTCAAACGGCTGATCTTCCCACCACCAATTTTCTCATCAAACGAAGCTACGAACACTGTCGATTAAGTCATCAATATTCTCTTTCAGTGCGCTTTCATTTGAGACCTTACTCGAGTATATTTGCACATTCGGATTTTCTTCCCCGCTTTCACCCCCCACAACTTTTAAACGACTCAACCGATTTTCATCAAACATGTCTAAGAACACTCGCATGTAAGTCACCTTTAATACAAAAGAAACTAAATTGAAATCGCTTCATCCGTTCGGGAGCTATGATGCCACAGACAGACAGACAGACAGACAGACACACCCACAGACAGACAGACAGACACGTCAAACTTATAACACCCCTCTTTTTGCGTCGGGGGTTAAAAATGCACAACGTTAAGTTTCATTTTAAGTTTTTAATTCTGCCGGCACTCTCGGAGGCAACCCGTCTTTTTTTATAAATCAGTTTTTTCCACATAGAGAATGATTGATTGAATATTATTGTGACCTTTTTTACTTAACATTATTTTGTTAAACTTAAGCAGGTACCATTATACTGAAGCAATACGAAACAGACTTTAGGAACTTTGAATTACGTTGTAATGTTTTATTATTGTAAGACTATACTGATAATACTTTTTTTCATTCCTAAATTATAACAATTATCATTTCTGCTAGGCATCTTCATTTCTAACAAGACACCTCGAATGTAGCCAAAATTTTCGGAGCGTTTAAGCTGAGTGATGCTTAATCAACAAATCCCTGGCTTAAACTATTACTTTAGATAAGTTACGACTTACTTTGAAGCTGAAAAAGTTTCATCCTGTGACAACGATCAATCTAAGTAAGTCCTCACTTACTGCAAGAGAAACGAAGTTTTTGCTATTTTAGGATAGCAATTTGTCGCAAACAAAACTCTTGATTTAATTTTTAAATTTTATCTGCTTACTTTTATCGACTTTCTTAGTTGGTTATATTTTTAGGTCATTGCAAATTAGCAAAAGAATCACAAAGGACCGTAAAAAAGGTACAGATAGTAATTAAATTAATTTCTATTGTTTAAGAAAATGTTTTTGGTTCGAAGTAGGCACATCCATTCTTATTCGAACAATATGATATTAGCTAGGTTACATAGGCGCTTTTATACACTTCTTATTATTGATAAACTTGACTTTTATAATACCAATTTCAATAATGTTTCTCACATTTTCGAGTCTAGATAGATAGAAGATAAAAAACCTCTTTTGGTTAGCACATGCACAATGCACATAATGAACATAATATAACAATAGTATTATGACTGTACACGTCACTAGCGAAGACTGGTTCTCCTTCATAGGGAAGCCCTATCCTGTGTTATTATACAGGATAGGTAGGGATTAGGATGAGGGTTTTCAAAAGGTAAATGGTAAGTGAAGCCGATAGGAATGGAGTTTATAACGAACCCCACACGATGGTACACGTAAGGGTTGTACCTGACAGGTTTGCCTGCGCAGTTACACCTAACACACCTGACCGTTACAAGCTTGAGCGGAGTAGTGTGGAAACCTGCACTTTATGCAACGTACACGCTCCGGTTTGACTGTACAGGCAAATTTGTGTACCTTATTACGGTTATAGCATCACTGCTTACATTAGTTTCTTCCAGACGGTTTATATAATTCTACTATGTAGTAGACTATATTGACATGTTGCGAAAATTATGTCTATTATATTTGACATGTATTCAAACTTGCGACAAAACAATTAAATTTTGGATGTTAAAATACCGAATATTGAATACTAAATAACCAAGTTGGCGAAAGAATGTAAGGAACAAAAAATTACTAATCTGGTGACTAAATAATACAACTGAATATTCCAAACTGGCAGACAGATATTATTTTAGCGAACAAATAACCTTGGCGACAATTTGTGTGTACACATTTAATTTAAGATTAGGCACATATATTTTCCCTGATATGGGTAACTCAAAAACCATACAAGCAGCGAAACGAGCGCACATAAAAAACCATATAGGGGCGTACAAAATTCCCAATTTTTAATATTTCTCGGTTTTAGGGGGGTGTAGATATTGTGTAGATTCATTCTGAAATTGAAAAATGGCGGATATTAATTTTTCGTAAAATTGATATAGGTGCCATTTACCGAGTTATTGGGGGTGCTGGATGCGAAAATGACATTCATTTTAAAATTCCAATATGGCGGATATACTTAATTTTATAAAAATAATATGGGTGTCCTTTTGTTGGTTTCTGGGGGTGCTGATTACAAAAAAGTTATCCATTTTAAATTTCCTTAGTAAGCCCGCAACATCATATTTTCTTCATGATGGAAGAAAAAGAAAATTGAAAATCCTGAATTTTCCAAAATTGATATATAGCTTTATACATCGTTGATATCTCAAAGTAGAGCATTGCCATATATTTTTTTTCTATAATCACTTCTACTTGAAAAATAATGAAAATTACCTCCCCCTTAATAACCCCGCAACCACCTTTTTTATGATGGGAGAAAAAGACATTCGAAAATCCTGAATTTTCCAACATTTCTATAGCTTTATACATCCCTCGTATCTCAATGTAGAGCATTTACATTTTTTTTATAAAATTGATTCTATCTCGGAAACGGTGCATCCTATTGAAAAAATAATGATAATTTCCTTCCCCTTAGAAACCCCGTAACATCATATTTTCTTCATGATGAAAGAAAAAGAAAATTGAAAATCCTGAATTTTCCAGAATTTCTATAGCTTTATACGCCGTTCGTGTCTCAAAATAAAACATTGCCATATTTTTTTCTATAATCGCTTCTATCTCAGAAACCTGTAGTGTATCCTGCTGGAAAAATAATGAAAATTTCCTCCCCCTTAATAACCTGGAAATCACATATTTTCTTCATGAATGGCAGAATAAGAAATTAGAAAATCCTGAATTTCGAAAAATTTCTATACCTTACATAGCTACATAATATATTGTAATAATAATCATCAATCCTAATCAGCATCCCCAAGATCTTTTAAATTGGTACTCATGTTAATTTTACGATGATTGAAAATTCTCCATTTTGGAAAATGAAATTGGAAGACAATTTTGTAATCAGCACCCCCAGAAACCTGGAAAAGAACATCCATATTAATTTTAATTGAAAAAAAAGTGTACGCCATTTTGGAATATTTCAAAACGGATTTTATTTTCATATTATTTTGCACCCCTAAAAACCTTGAAAACGACACCCATGTCAAAGAAAAACATACTCCAACAGTATCCAAAAATGGTAATTTCCGTAGCCAGCAAATTAAATTTTTAGTAGCCATTAATCTGTCAACCAAATCTAGTTTTATAGCTGCTTACACGGTATAATAGTCACCAACTCGGATATTAAGTCACCAACTTATACATTTCGGTGCTAATTTGGATTAAATTTCGCCACTTTTTATCTGCCGATTTTTGTAGTTTTTGTCACCTCAGTGATTTCGCCAGTTTATTAATTTAGTCGCCAACATATTAATTCGCTGCCAATAATAATAGTAATACAGTATGCTCACGTGCAGTCGCTAACTTATTTTTTGTTCGCTCGATTAATTATATGTGGATTTTAACTAAACTGGCCACTAACACATCAGACCTGATTAATTTAGCGTGAATCGTGAAATCTCTCTCGAGCCATTTATTCCAATACAATTAGCTGGTGATACTGAATGATCTCGACGGCGCGGCGGTCTACTAATTAATATCGTCGACTTTTCTTTTAACACTAACGTTTTGTTTTTCTATAGAATAATACTGGCAAATGGGCAAATGTATTAGCTGATGAGAAGCGAATACTACCGTCTACAAAAACCCGCAGAAGCTGAGAAGTTATAAGTGCTTTCCGGCCGATCTTTCAAACCCAAACCTGCCTTTTTTGCCGTCCAGAACTTGTGCTGCATAATATAGCACAAGCATTATTTCTCACCGTTTTCTGTGAGACTGTTATATTTTTCTGGCCATGCTTTTTTATTTCGGCCAATAAAGAATGAATATCCCAATCTGATATATAGATATGTCACCGTAAAATTGTAAAAACCGTTAGATTGTAAAATAACTAACGAGAATGTAAAAATATGTTGAAAGATTAAAAACTATATTTTTATAATCCAACGAAAAATAATGTGTGAAATTATAGGCATCATATTAGTGTCGGAAGTCAATCAACATTTACAATTTCACTATTTTTATTATAATCTAACGGTTTTTACAATTTTACAGTGACAGATATAAGCCCACGTCATGAAAGTTATTATATAATATGATCTTTTTTTTTTTAATTACACGACTGGTTTAAAGAAATTGTGAATGAAAAGTATAAAAAAGTGTTTAATACTTTAATAATTGTTTAATTATTTAATCTATGTATCGAAATTGTAATTCAATGTCTTATGTTGTCGAATAAATGTTTTATTGTTATTATTATTAAAGAGTTCTCGTTATTTCCTTATTAAAATAGCTCATTTTCGAATTTCCACAATTTTAATTATTCCCTATTTAATGAACTCCCGTTCTATTTATAATTCGTACCTCCACCTATATTTAGCGCTGGCAGAAAATAACAAAGTTTATCCCGATGGATCCATCCGCCTACGGCCAGACAAGTGACAACAGATGGAAAATTCTAAAGCTGGCTAAGTAGCGCTGTTTTTAACCGACTTCCCAAAAAAGGAGGCGGTTATACGTTCGGCTGTATATATATATATATTTTTTTTTTTGTATGTTCCACGATTACTCCGCCACCTGTGGACCGATTTTCAAAATTTTTCCTGTGATGTATAGGGTGTAATCCCAAATTGGTCCTTTTGATATCAAAGTGGTGACCTGATGATGGGATCCATGAGGAATCGAGGGAACTCCTCGAAATTTATATGGACACATATGGTGATTTTCACTTTTTCTGAAGCAGTTCAAGCATATGCTACCAAAAAGTAAGATTTCGCTCCAAGGTATACCCTGGATCCAAAAGTACAGAATAGAACTCCTGACTCCTTATAAATACATGTTTGGGGATTTCGGCGTTGTTTAAAGAACTGCAAGCATATGCCACCCTGTCAGTTAGAGTAATCATCATCATCATCACCACTATCACACCATACATCATCAGATTATGATGATATAAAAGGTATTTCTCATAGTATTTTACACTAACACGGAGATCATTGAACATTACTCTGCCGTTTATGGACCAATTTGCAAAATTATTTTGTTGTTGTAAAGGGTTTAATTCGAAATTAGTTCTTTAGTCACTAAAGTGGAAAGAAAATCATCTTAATAGCAATACCTAATGGAAGCTTGGCGAGTATTCAATTATACATTCGATCGTTTAGTTTAGACGTTCTTAAGACGTATTTGTACGGAGTATAATAATAACTTAACAAAATATATCACTAAAAAGGGTGAAATTATTATTTTTAAACAAAAAATTAAACCGACTTCCAAAGTAAAAATACACAAAAAAGTATGAAATAAAACTTAATCTCTAAATAATTCCCCTTTCAAATTCGACTAAATTTTTTACTATTTCTCTACTCAATCTTATTAATTTTGAAGTCGGTACCAGCAAATATGAACGTAAGTTCTATAAAATATAGTAGAATATTGTTTGGGCTGGTACCGATTTCAAAACGAATATTGAGTAGAGAAATAGTAAAAAATTTAGCCGAATTTGAAAGGGGAATTATTTAGAGATTAATTGTAGTTTTATTTCATACTTTTTTGTGTATTTTTACTTTGGAAGTCGGTTTAATTTTTTGTTTAAAAATAATAATTTAAAATACGTTTGAACTTTATTTTTGCTAACGAGTTCATCTGCGAGTAGCTACACAATATAGTATAATAGGCTAGATGACTTTTTTATTGCGTAAATAATTAGTATCTTCTCTTAAATATGAGTAAATTTTCAGAAAAATTAGTATATCAAAAGTCAATATTTTCAAAGGTACAGGAATTTGTGTACAAAATTTCGCTAGTCATGTGAAAACGCTCCATACTAAAGTCGTACCTAGCTGTGACGTTACGCTTACGCCTAGGTTAAGTATATGAAGAATACGGCCGTAGGAATATATTTGTAAATATGTGCGTCTAAGTTCATACTTACCATAATGAATGTTTTTGTATATGAAGTTAAGAAATAAGTTAACTGTAATGTATGTACATGTATGTAAATATAATTCATAATTTATTTATTCACAAGAATGCAGTACAAAGGATAGTATTTAAACATTACAAAGGATCTGTAAATTCTACCATAACAAAATGGTGTGTGAAATTTTTGAAACATACAATTGATTAAAACTAATACTTGAGAATAATAATAATAGTATGAAGATAAGATTTATATAATGTAAGTAAAAAAAATGATGTAGGTTTTGTTTACTAATTTATAAAAAAAAATTAAACTTTGTGCTTATAGATGTATCTAATTACCAAATTACATATAAAATATTATACCTATATATTTTTTATTTACCAAGTTGTAATTTTGAGGAATATTTCTGAGTATATTAATGAAACTAAATATTATTTTAGATGTAGTCACTTTGTCCGTCCGATCAGGTTGTCCGTCCGTCTGTCTGTCAAGACTCTTTTTCTCAGGAACGCGTAGAGGTATCAAGCTGAAATTTATATAAAATACTCAAGTCCCTTGAAGCTGTGAAAAAATCAAACTTATAAGCCAACGCAATCAAAAGATATAGGCGTTTATGCCGCAAATTTTCGGCATTCTCAAGAGAATCAAAACCTATAGGGTGCTCGTGAACTCAGTATCTTGAAATTTGGTACGAAGCAACGTCATATAGCATAGATAAAGGAAAAATTGCGAAAACTGTAGATTTTTAGTGTATAGGTATGCCCTATTGAGAGATAAATTAAAAGGTTTGTATTTTTGACTTCATATATTATTTAGAATGCGTTACATAGGTGCCGGCAGGGCAACATAGGGTATGTTGCCCTGCCGGCACCTATGGATACTAATTGAATACTGTCCTTACTGACGTATGCTTAAGACTAACGAGGGACAACATACATACATACACTACGGCCGCTGTATCTTGACGGGTCTGAACATAGGCTCGGCGAACTTTAGCGCATGTACAACTCGTGAAGAAAACTGTTATTGTATTATTTTTATATACCTATGTACTAATAAAACTTCCCTAATACAGTTGACCAATTAATACAAATGAAATAAATACGAAAACACTTAGAAACAGCTAATGCGCAACCTTCTGCACGAAGTCAGACTCGCCAAGATACATCGGCCGTATTGTACATGCTACGTAGTTACATCATATAGTTAAAATATTTTTAATAAATTTTAAACTCACAACCCCTTTTCTCATAAACGCGTAGAGGTATTAAATTGAAATTCATATCAAATACTTAGGTCTATAATACATTAAGTTGTAACAAAATGACTACAGATTAGAACGGTCCAACTCGCACTTTGCCGGTTTTACATAATACATACATATAATCACGCCTTTCTCCCGTAGGGGTAGGCAGAGACCACTTCTTTCCACTTGCTACGATCCTTACATACTTCTTTCGCTTCGTCCACTTTCATTCTTACCATCCATTCCTCTTCTTATATTCAACGTAGCCAAGCGTCTCTCCATGGTCCGCTTTTCGCCTCCGCGAGAAACGTGACGTGATGGGTGGCGAACCACATCGCCGCCATTTTGGATAATTAAATTATTTTGATTATTATCCATTGCGTTTCCACGGATTGGTGGAGAGGGTAGGAATGGGGAAAGGAAAGGATAGGTGGTGTGGAAAGGAAGTAGGTAAGTTAGAGTGGGAAATAGGGAATGTAGGATATTACCGCCCAGGAGGGCAAGGGATAGGACAGTAATAGCTAGGGAAGCCGGGGTCGCATACCCGTATACTATACCACAACTACCGGACAGGTAAGTTGGGAAGAGTATCCCATGACATTGCCGGTTTTATTCTAACAATAGAACCTTTACGTGAAATGAAGTTTTGAAATCCATTTTAAAATGAAATCTCCTTCTGTTTGTTTGTTTTAATAAATGATTGTGATTTGTGTACACTGTGCAGTGTGCACGTGTAACGCGAAAATCAAAATATTATGAATTCATAAATATATTTTTCACATTAACATATAATTTTATTACATGAGGGGTGAAAAAATACACAATTTTCTGTTTATATTTACGTATTTTGCCTGCTATTAAACGTATATTTAGGATTCCCCAGAATCTGATGAAAGGAAAACGTCTAAATATTTACTTTGTGCATAATGACTGATACGAACCATATTCTACTGATTTACTTCACTACTTATTATGTAAAATAAACCTGAAATAAAAGTTTAACGGCCGATTGCTCAAACTTAAGAAGCTCTCACATCATGCCGTCCTATTCCTTCTGCTAAGCTAAATAAAATAAAGTGACAGCCTGGCACCATTAATACGTTCGAGAATTTGGCTAAAGATTATTTTTTTTCTAAGTTTAAAGAAGATTAAATGATCTCCTAACATCGATGTTAATATTAATTTTTATTAGGTGGGAAAACCTAGGAGTAATAGTCTTAAAGGTCGTCAAGATACTTGTCAATCCTTTGGGAAATAAGCGGGTTAATGGCTCACCATTGAACAACCTTTGCTCGTTTACCCTTCAATCCTAGGGTTGACTATTGTTTCCTTATATTATTAACTTAATCAGACCCCCGAAAGTCATACAGTGCTATTAACACAGAAACGATTTTCTCAGAATAGGCGGAACATTCAAAAGAGGCCACAGGGATTCTAAAGCATTAAGTTAATACTGGGTATCGTTATCGGCTTGCTTGTTATGTCTCTTTAGCTGTGTAACTTTTTAAAAATCAACAAAAGGTATGATTAAATACTATTTAATAATAAAGTAAATTAGTAAAATAGTTTAACAACCTCCGTGGTCTAGTGGTTAGAGCGTTGGCACTCGACTCGGAGGTCGTGGGTTCGATTCCCGCATTGGAACAACAAAAAAAGTGGTTAGGACAATGCAGGCTGATCACCTAATTGTCTGACATAAAAGATGATCCATGCGTCGGATGGGCATGTAAAAATTTGGCCCTGCGCCTGATCTCTCGTCAGTCGTGTCGGTCATCCGTCCCACTGGATTATAAGAGTAAAGGTAGAGACAGTGCTCTTGTGTACTGCGCACACATTTAAGCACTATAAAATGACTCATGAGTAATTGGCCTGGTTTCAATGAAACTGGTCATCGTCACCGAGATCGGTTATAGTTATATAAGCTAGTGGACAAACGATTGCAAATGATAAGCGAATGTATCCAATTTAGGGCGGATCTAACTCGACGTTCACAAGCCCAAAGCCTCTCACCTTTATATGAATAATTCTGTTAGATAAACGTTAGTGATGTGACTGTACTTTAAGGAAAGTTCAATTTATTTATTTATAAATAATAAGAATAATACAAAATATACCTATATAGTATATACTTAATTGTATACTTTCTGTTTAATTCTCTATGTCCAAAGAGTAAACTATATTTTGAACCTAGTTTGATAAGGTATTTTTTAATATACCTAAATCGTATATTTTTTTGGATGCATCGTTTTTATTTTAGACCTAGTGCTAGTTTAGATTAAGGTTGTATCTAAACAAAATAGTCTCAAAAGTTCTAACTGCTCATTTGATAAGTAATACGAGTAATATTATAACAGGCTGGATCCTATTGTTAAAAGTCATTGGTACAGTTTATAATTTATTAATCAACTAGCTGTCCGATATACGTTGTTCTGTCTTAACTTTAAACGTAAAATTAGTAAATAACTAATGTACGCAAGCGACAGAATGAACATAAAACGTTTCACAGGTAGGTACAGTTAGTATTGGAAAATTTAACCGACGTCGACATTATCTTTACAATTTTTCCAACATTTCTCTCCGTTTAAAACTTCCGTGAACAACCACAATCATTTTAAGACCAAAACCAACCAAATTGGTTCAGCCGTTTTCGAGTTTTAGCAAATTGGGCGTTTCAACATTGAAACTGCAATCCATTTTTATATAAGAAGATTATTATATATTATCTCTCCGTTTCTGCTTCTATCCAGCAGTCACTACTCACTGCATCACTAAGATGTACGCTGCAATTTAACCCATTTACCGCCGCCGTACGCAATTGGGTACACTTACAAATTTAAGTGTAGAGTAAAAATGTTCATAATTAGAGTGATTATTTACAAGTTGCTTAATAAAAGGATAATCTTTTACTTAAACTTTAACAATAAAATAGGAATATATTTATAATTATTGTCACTAGCCACAAACAAAGTTGATAGAATTTGAGTTTGCACATGTAAGGTTACTGTTTCGTATTTTTCGGTGCCTAATTTTCAATATACGTTAATTTTACTATTTAAATTTATAAAATACACCTGAATCTGTAAAATAAACATAAATTGATAGCTTTCAAGCTTATATCTGCAACGATATTGTTTGTAATACTCTGCCGTACTCAATTGAGTACAACGGCCGAATACGTACAGATTTTTTTAAAAATATTTTTGTTATTTTTTATATAATATTGTAATTTACAATATAAAAAAAGCTAAAATAAGCTGTAAAAAATATTATTTAATAATACTAGTTAAGTGTTGGCAGTAAAACTACCGAATTTTGATTGTGATCCATACAAATCAATACATTTTCGCAAAAGAAGGTAGGTTTTCGACATATACATAATAGTAAGCTTGTCCAAAAGCCTGGCTCTCATGTGCCATGAATTGAGGTACACGTCAAGGGAAATAATAAAAAAAAACACGCTTTTCGAATTTTTCTGCAAATTGAATGGATAAGATCGACTAATTTCAGTACAAATTTTACTTAAAACATGCTTAATTTACTTTTTAAAGCTTTGGAATCAATTGAACAGTGTTTTATTTCTTTAAAAGAATCTATATTGATAGTAAAATAATGATAAAAAATATTTTTTTACAAAAATTGCAGTAAATTGCTTGCACCCATAAGGCGCCATTGTACACAAATGAGTACACCCCCCCTATAGGGGGGAGGAATAATGTTTTTGAGATTTTTTATTATTATTGTGTTTATGTGGTTTATATTAAATAAGAAAATGTACATTTTATTCATTTTATTTTGCTGCCTTTAATTTGGCGGTAAATGGGTTTTATTTAAGGGGTACAACATTATATTTTATTAATATAAACAGGACCTCTGTTCATATTTCCATTTAGGTTGTTATCGTTTACCTGAACTAACAAATCAACATGAAACTTCTTAGTTTGTCAAATAAAACGAAGCCAGTTTGTTTTATCGCATGTGATAAAATCGTAAATTATTTTTGCTCTGTTATTACATAAAATATACATTTTCCTTAAGTTTTTATACACCAGATCGAAGGCAACTATTGGCGCTAGAAAATATAAATCATGAACTGTTTAACTTTTCTCTCAAAACTAGCGTAATAAAATCTTAACATTATACGCAGTTTCTTTTATAGCCGTAGGCACAGTTGAGAAAATGCAATTTTATAAATACTAACCTACTTATTCAATAAGTATGCTACTATTTCATAGACCGTGAAGTCTATATAAGTATCAAATTTAATTAAAAATTTACATTGGAACCGTACATATTAAAATCCTCTTGGAAGAACATAGGCTATTTTTTATCGCAGCAAAATGTAGAGTTCTCACGAAATTTCCTTTTGCGTACCTACACGAAGTTGCGTACCTACTACATCAGTGGTCCCCAACCTTTTTTTTACGCGGGCCACAAACCCGTTGTACTCCTGGTGTCGCGGGCCGCAACCAACATTTTTAGGGGCAAAAAATATGTTGTTTAAAAGAGATGTTTGATTTTGGGCCAGCTCTATGTACACCACATAGGTAAATAGGAAAAATATAAGGGAATTTCATAAAAATACAAAAAAAGTAATTTGAAGAAGGGTACGTGCGTACAAAAATGATTATTTGAAGAGTTTTTTAATACGAGAACCCTATTTTAGGGCGGCCATGGCAGTTGTTTTGACTTGACTTTTGACGTAGTTGATAGTTTTAGGAAGAGACATCTTCTTGAGTGTCATACATCTTTCTTTGTGAAAAGTCATGTCATTGTCAAAATGATATTCTTTGGTTAATTCTGATCTAATCCGCCATGTTTTATTTTACGTTGTGTTGCTCTCCTTGACGAATTTATTTTAAATGTGCATTGAAACGAAGTGAAATAAAATAAAATAAAGGATAGGAAACAGTTACTATATTATGTAGCTACATTTACATATAGTGTACATAGGGCTGGCCCACGCCTCATACATTTCTAGAACATCTCTTTTAACGATTTAATAATAGAATAACACAAAGTAGTTAAAAGTGTGAAACTAAACATTTAAGATGAGCTAACGACACAAACTAAAATAAAATAACAAATATGTATTATAATAATTATGTTCACTCAGTGAGATTTTTGGAATTGTGAACGCTTTTTCACAACTTTATCTAACGGTTACAGATTTCACGCGGGCCGCATGCGGCCCGCGGGCCGCGGGTTGGGGATAGCGGTACTACATGATATAGTATACGTACACTAAGTTGCATGCGTCATATAGTAATATATGAATATAGGTAGGTAGCTTAGGCGGATCAACTCTCGGACTAAGGCCGATATTAATCCAAGCCAATGTTATTACTGTAAATGTCAGTTTATTTCCACTGTACACCATAACAGTAGCAGGAACGAACGTAAAATCCATTTAATGAGTGCCTCTGACAATGTAATAAATATGGCGACAAGACGTGTCTCTTAAACTGCTGTAGGCTGTGGCTTTCTACTTCGATCATAAAAATAAACAACGGGTTGCACTCCGGGAGTGCCGGCAAAAGTGAAAACTTAAACATTAAATTGGTAAAACCGCCATCTGGGTTAAAAGATACGAACTAAAATAGTTTCATGCTAAGACAGCAAACAGTTGCAAGTTGCATCTTACGAATTTTCGATCAGTGTGCTTAGTGCGAGTTTTTATCACTACTCGACATGAAAAAGTAAACTACAATTTGTATGGTATCGAAACAACGCCCCTAGTGGCAAAAATAGGAAACATAATTAGCGAGTGTGAGTTTTGTGGATTTTAACTAATCGAGCGTCGTCTCACACTTACGTTCGAATGTGGGTGTTTCAACGCTTTGATTGGTTGTTTCAAAAGTCTTGCTAGTGCCAGTTGCACATTTTGACATTCGAATAGTAAATTTGTGTTAACGACGTCGAAAAGTTGTCACCCCGCGCTCACTTCCAATTTCTCAGTGACTAGGTAGTGAATTGCGGTGAAAGCATTTATAAAAGAAGATTTTAGCAATTAATTTGCTATGGCAGGACGTTTTTTTCGCGTGGAGGATGTTTGTGGCTGCTCAATCTCAAGACGACCGCAGTTTTAATGCAAAACGCGAAGCAAGATTTCGTGCATCTTTCGATCGTTTATTGGACATTATTGTTTACCGATTGTCACACTTACTGTTCCATGAATGTTATTATAATATCCAATTGAGAAAAACTTGTTTTCATTATTTTTAAGTTTAAATACAATTTATTATAAACGAAATGTAAAATTGTGTAAAATGCTTTGCAAATAAAATTCAAAATTTCGGCGACTTATGTCAGTGTCACAAACAATAACACTCGATATAACCCGTCACAATCTTGATGACAACAGCTTCATAACAAAATAATACAGTGAAAATGACATTCAATTTGGACGGTTAATCTCACAGTGAAGTCGTGCTACCAATATAACAAAAATAATAAAGCGCACTCTCGGCGAAGAAACGCGTTCGATTAGTTAGATTGGATAATGACTCGCACTCGTTAGCTTTTAATTTTCGATTCGATTTGCGCTAACTCGATTTACAAGGTAGTAAAGTAATCGAAAAAAATTGTGGGACTCACACTCAGCACACAGGTCACGTGTCCTGACGCGAGTTTAACATTTTCACTTCAAAATTTCTCGCCATCGATCATGTAACTTACCTCCCACGTCTCAGTGGTCCATCGGTTTCGAGCTTGGTTGGCTCTCGACTCAGAAGACCGTGAGCTCGATATTCGCTTTGGAACAGAAAAAAAATTTTTTTCAGGTCTGGTTAGGACAATGCAGGCTAATGCAGCTGAGGGTCGATGGTGCTAATTAAATCCTGCATTGATACAGTTACAATCCAAAACAGTTACAAGCAAAATGGTATTCACATAAATGTCAAACCAACGTCAAACCCGTTTTGATTTATCCAAACTCCAAAAATCAGTTTACGTTATCAAGACTTTTCACTATAAATAAATAAAAGTAAAAGTTGCAAGTTAATTACGGTAATTGCGCTGCTGATAGTCTGACAAGAAAAATAATTCATGCTTCGGATGGGCATTGATAGATATTTAGGTTGAGAATCAATAAAAATACTAATATTGCTTGCGTTTTTATTCGCGGTAAACTCCATCACACCGTAGGCGTACAGAGAGAAGAGACACAGATCACAAAGACAAGACAGAGCGGGAAACATGACAATGACATTTATACTTTTTAAATATCTATAGTAGGCTAATATATCCATGAGTAGGCTACGTTCAAATACACTTATCAGGCATATTAACAGTCGGTGCCTACTGTGCCTGGTCACTCACCAGTTGAGTCAGTCATCCATCCCACTGCGTTACGAGGGTAAAAGAAGAGTGTGCTCTTGTATATTGCGCACACACTTGGACACTATGGAATAATTTTTCGTAGTTGATCTTGTTTCAAAGAAACCGACCACCGTCACCGTAATCGGTGTGGGAGCTACTATCATTTATTTAATTTACCTAGATATATTTATAAAAAGGAATTGAAGACCTAGATTAGACCTCGCTTGACTTATTACCATATGAATACAAGTTTGTTTGTAAATCAAACTCAATAAACTACGTTTAGTAATTTCGTAAGCCTAACACTTGGCTGTATTCGCGCATGAAAGGAGGCATTTAGCATTCCACTGCTAAATACGATTTGCTTAGTATCGTTTAATGACCATATGTAAATAAGGATTACTTAATTACGGCTAAAATATTCATTTAGGTCCGAGATATAAGTTTTTTCTTTGTCAACACGCACGCACGCACGACGACGTGAACTACCTATGTGCAGTGCCTCGGGAATGTTCGCGAAGGCGGGGATTCCTGACTTCTTTGCCATTATGAGATCACAGGTTGCTCCATTCTGGCATAGACTGCGCCGTTCCAACCACGAAGTATAGAATACCAGGAGTCAGAACGGTATAGGCTTTTCCACAGTATTTATGTACACAATAATAAACCCGGATCATAGTTCTCTTTTCTGCCACCAGTTGCGCTAGAATTTTGGACGTACCGATGCTATTGTGGCGGACCAATCAGCGCACAGTCCTGAATCGCGCTTGGTACTTCTTGAACAATGGCGCGCTCTACCGGCAAAAAATCTGTTCCCTAAATTGATTATTTTAACATTACGTTCGGACTCCTGGTACCTATACTTCGTGGTTCCAACAATGAGATACTCGCGGCTGTCTCGGTGGACTACTACAATAATCCACTGTTCAAGCAGTGATCTCTGTCCTTATGGACCAGAATAAAAAATGACCCATCACCCAATGGCCAACCGCCAATGTGATGATAACTGGGCACCCCTATACAGTGTCGACACTTCGACAGTTAATATTATTTATAATTTCAATATTTTAATTACTATGGGTAAGTATATGCTTGAAATAAAGACTTTTTATTTTATTAATTTATTTATTACTAGCTGATGCCCGCAACTTCGTTTGCATAACTTCGTTACCCGCAACTAACGAAAACGGATCCCTATTTTTTATACGGAACCCTAAAATAAAAGTAGCCTATGTTAGACCTTATAACATCAGCTATCTGCCAGTGAAAGTCCCGTGAAAATCGGTCCAGCCGTTTCAGAGATTAGCCGGAACAAACAGACAGACAGACAGACAGACGGACAGACAAAAATTTTAAAAATTGATATTTTATTGTTAGTATCGAATATACTTTCATATGCATCAAGTGATAAGCTGTTAATTTGACTTTACAAACAGACACTTCAATTATATTTATCTGTATAGATTTATGTATAACGATATATACCTAGGTAGTAATCCTGCGTACCGTTCGCGGACGGATTCAGTGGAACATAATATTTCGATGTCATCATTATAAAGCTAGCGCCCACCGTCGAAAAAGGAGCTCATCGAGAACAAGCATTGGACCACTGCAGATCGCTAGGGGCCTTAAAGCTTGATATAAAACCGCCGGTCTGGCGGTCCTAAACCTGGCAGATTTTTTTTTTATTGACCAAAATGTGTGTAGATTTTTTGAGAAAAAAAGCTCATAAGGAACAAGAAAACTGTTGTTATACATGGCTGCGCGCCAACTAGAAACTGATAAAAATGCAAGTCTGGCAGTCCTACTCTTGACCAGTTTCCAGCCAGACCGCCCTGAACGTGTAAGAATTTTGAGTAAAAATAGCTCATAGAGAACAAGGTCAAGTTATATGTCAATCTGTTCGTCTCCTTATCCTCTTTCGAAAATCGTCGGTCTGGCATGTTCAAACCTAGCCAAAACTCAGCCAGACCGGGATGAAGTTACCTCCTGTGATACTTACAAATAGGTAAATCATGAGTAATTTGCACTTAATGAAGCGTGATTTTGATAGATTTGTATGTATTCTTTCCGAATTTAAAATTTGCTACCCGATATTGCTACCACTCGATCCGCCATCTTACAAAAATGGCGATACCTTTCAATATTTTGGCTATATCTCTTTACAGACAAACTTTACGATAAAAATATGATCCAGTAATATGGAACTATATATAATTTTCCACAATTTATTTTATGAGCATTTTTGTGTCAAATTGATAGTTTTAGCGCTGCAGAGTCTTAGAAGGCAATTTTATTTGTGTTGTTGGCATTTTTTGTAATCAACTATATTCTACTATTTATGTCCTTTTAGATGATATTTATATCGAGAAGTTTGTAAATAATTGTAAAGACCGCCAGTTTATGAAGGCAGCCATTTTATGAAGGCAGCCGGCTAGTCGGCGACCGAATTACGCGCCCTCCCGTGCAATGCGCGGATTGTGGGCGCTAGGAGCAGACTTTTAAGAAAACTAGAAGAAAACCAATATTCTAAAAGCTTTATTCCTTTCACAATTTAAACGTTATATTGTTCGCTAAAAACTTTTTAATTTACTATGCAGTGAGGCATAAAATTAAACGTAGGAGTGCCGAGTCGACGTGGGTGAATCTTCCATCCTTCCCGTTTTATAAAATAACTCAGCTAGAAGCCTTCGCAAGTTTCTTGCATATCCTAGAATACTTAAAAGGTTGTTTACACGACACAATTTTTTAAAAGGTTTCAGTATTATATTATCCTTTATAATATTAAAATTTATATTTGTTCGTTACGTGGTCACGTCTACTCTGTAGTCTAAAACTAATATAATAAAGAGGAAAAGTTTATTTGTTTGATTGATTTTGATGAAATTTGGCACAGATGTAGAGTAGACCACGGGGAAGGACATATGCTGCATTTCATCGCGATAAAATATATAATAATATAACACAACTTTTTATACACACTTTTCCACTTTATTTAGATTTTTACAATAATTAAATATAAACACGACCGGTTTCGATTAACTCATCATCAGGTGTAAATTGAAGGTAGATTCAATATAAAGTAGGTAGTTAAAAAATAATTCAAAAAATTGTGCAGATTAATGTTGCCCGCTTCATGAAACATTTTTATATTTTGGGCAAATATATACTAAATTATACCATATCAATAATTGTTATCCTAATTATTATTAACACCACATGCAATTGACAAATTAATATTAAAATAAGATACAATGTCCTAAAACAGAATCATAATGCAAATGTCAGAGTATAAAATTAAATAGGTACAATATTTTGTCACATTAAACTTTCGTCACAAACATTAATATCGGAATATAAATAGGGTAAATATGTCAACAGAATAAATTAAAATGAAATTGTCAATAAAATAAATAAATTAAATTAAAATATGATGTCCCTGAATTAATTATTAAGGCTAAATTTAATTAAATATTATAAATAAAAATAAAACTAGATGTCCAATAAAATAGAATTCGAAAGACATGATTGATCATTTAGCAAATTTCCCCCTTTTTTATATCTGTTTATTTCTAAAGCTTCTAACGCATCCATTCTTCGACTTTTTGGTAGAATATGCAAATATTTTATGTCTTTATCTGGGTCAAAATGATGTCCATTATTGTTAAGATGTTCTGCAAACGTCGATCTATCTGTTTTTTTCTTCCATGCTGTCATATGTTACTTAATTCTAGTTTTAAATTTTCGTCCTCTCTGGCCTATATATACTCCTCCACACGTGTCACAAGTGAGGCGGTATATACCACTGTTGTCTGTGATATCAAATTTGTCTTTATTGTTACATATAAGCTTTTTTAGAGAACCTGTTGTGTAAAATGCTACTTTTTTCTCCTTATTCTGTAAAATTCTCTGGAATCTATATGACGATGGTCCAATATATGGTATTTTGACCCACAATATGCTTTCTGTTCTTTCAACTGTCTGATTGTATAGTAATTGTTCAGTCTTCTTCTTTTTAGCTTTTTTTAAAATACTGTCTATCAACCTTGGATCATACCCGTTGTTTTGTGCTATATATTTTATTGTATTTAGTTCGGTTCTGTAATCTACTGCATCAAGGGGTACACTTAGTAATCTGTGAACAAAGGCATGAAAAGAGGCATGTTTATGTTGGTATGGATGGCATGAGTTCGCGTGGAGAATATTTTCACTGTAAGTTGGTTTTCTACTAAATATATTAAATTTATGATGTTGTAGGCTTATATCTATTGTGATGTCTAGAAAATTCAACCTTTTATTGCCTATTTCCATAGTAACTTGAATGGTATTATGAAGCTTGTTTATATAATCGAAAAAGTCTTTTAATACCGTATGTTCTCCTTTCCACAGACATATTATATCATCAACATACCTATACCAGTATACAATGTTTTGTTTATATTCTGATTCAAGTATTTTCGATTCTAAACTATTCTACTATCCATCGTCATATAGATTCCAGAGAATTTTACAGAATAAGGAGAAAAAAGTAGCATTTTACACAACAGGTTCTCTAAAAAAGCTTATATGTAACAATAAAGACAAAGGTCATCATCCGTTTTTCATACATTTTTGGTCCAAAATTGAAAGTACCGGCCAAAAGAAAAAAGTGGGTTATTCTGATAGAAGTTGTTCGTCTAATCATTTCTTACTATGGCACCAAAGCTGTATCAGCATTGTATTTGATATTATTTGAGTTCGTAAATTCTATTTTTTCATACATTTTCGAAAAAATAATTAATTTAAAACAAGTGAAGTAGCTTGACACAACATGACATTTTCGATGAAAAAAATCATTAAAAACCAAACAATTGTTTAGCCATGGATCCTAGTCCATAGTTAATGTTGGATGGATAGGGAGGGGTTCTAATAAAAATGAAAATACCTTTTTTTGTATAAGTAAGTAGGTTATTTATTGTGAGTTAAACAATAATATCACCATCATCTGGCAGAACAATACTATTTTCTAATCCTAAAGCTGGGGGAACTATACTTAGTAGATGCCGAGCATAGCTCATGTACCATATAACGCACATAATATGAGAACAGCACCCAATCGTCCTTTTTCCAATAATACATGTACAGTAATAGTGGGCGATTGCTCGTCTTCCCGAGAGTGATTTATCTACCACAATATAATATGTATACCTAATATGTTCTGGCTCTGACATGCCGAGATTGTAATCGCCCACGAATCATCCATAAATCATTTCCCTGTTCCTGTAACTCAGTCAGGTGTTCATCACTCAGATCAATGTTGAGCTCAATTCTAAAGGATCCGTTATCAAGGATGTGTTCCCCGTAATAGCTTCTTGCCTGCTTTAATTGATATATACCAAGAGCGAACAAAAACAACTCTAGTTCATTCAATCTTGGGAATCCTGAGAACTCTTCCATATCAGCTGTCATCATCCTGAATTGAGCACGTCTGCGGTTGTAATTATGCCGTTCTACGAGTTCTGACAATATGTTTGGTGTATTATTCCTTTCATGTATAATCTCCAAAATGTCTCTAGCATGTGGGTTGTCCTCAATTAAATCATCCTGATTGATCCTAAAATAATCAAACATGCTTCTAAGAGCTCTATTATTATAGATGCTACGCAGCAGTCGAAAATCTCGTTTAAATCTTCCGTTGACCACTTCAACTACCCAACGACAAATCGTAATCAGTCTTGATTTGTTAGCTTGTTCTGTGGTTAACTGAGCCTCATTGGGATACTTTGTTTCTGGCATATGTGTTACATAACCACACGATTCGAGATTTGCCACAGAATCGCGGAATCCACGGTCCAAAATAAATATGTCTCCACTTCTATAAAACCAGTTTTTTTGTTTTTGAAAATCTTTATTAAACATAAGAGATTACAAATATTACATTTTAGTGTACATAAGAGACCTATATCTATAAAACCAGTGGAACGCACTGTTTTCATTATTTACTAAGCCATTCATTATATCTGCGTCCGAAGTAACTGCGGCGTATGGTCCGATCACGTCGATGATATGTCCATCGCAAGAAACCAAGAGGAAAGGTTTATATAGTCAAGTTGCAAGACTACTTTTTATTAGGTTATATTGGTTCTGTGGTTTGCCCTTTGGGTTGCGGGGTTCAGACGGCAGTCGCTCCGAGTAAAAACCAGTAACCTTGTCAAATCACCTAGATTAGATAGCGGACATCGACTTTGAAGCATTGTCGCTGAGGTTGCAACCGATAATACGCTCGGATGAGGAAGTTAATATTCATGTTAAGTATATTGTTTAAAGAAACATCCAAAATGTCATGTTTTGTCAAACTACTTCATTAGTTTTAATAATTATTTTTTTTCGAAAATGTATGAAAAAATAGAATTTTCGAACTGAAATAAAAAAAAGTACAATGCTGATACAACTTTGGTGCCATAGTAAGAAATGATTAGACGGACAACTTCTATTAGAATAACCCACTTTTTTTTTCTGGCCGGCACTTTCAATTTTGGACCAAAATGGATGATGTCCTTTGATATCACAGACAACAGTGGTATATACCGCCTCACTTGTGACACGTGTGGAGGAGTATATATAGGCCAGACAGGACGAAAATTTAAAACTAGAATTAAGGAACATATGACAGCATGGAAGAAAAAAACAGATAGATCGACGTTTGCAGAACATCTTAACAATAATGGACATCATTTTGACCCAGATAAAGACATAAAATATTTGCATATTCTACCAAAAAGTCGAAAAATGGATGCGTTAGAAGCTTTAGAAATAAACAGATATAAAAAAGGGGGAAATTTGCTAAATGATCAATCATGTCTTTCGAATTCTATTTTATTGGACATCTAGTTTTATTTTTATTTATAATATTTAATTAAATTTAGCCTTAATAATTAATTCAGGGACATCATATTTTAATTTAATTTATTTATTTTATTGACAATTTCATTTTAATTTATTCTGTTGACATATTTACCCTATTTATATTCCGATATTAATGTTTGTGACGAAAGTTTAATGTGACAAAATATTGTACCTATTTAATTTTATACTCTGACATTTGCATTATGATTCTGTTTTAGGACATTGTATCTTATTTTAATATTAATTTGTCAATTGCATGTGGTGTTAATAATAATTAGGATAACAATTATTGATATGGTATAATTTAGTATATATTTGCCCAAAATATAAAAATGTTTCATGAAGCGGGCAACATTAATCTGCACAATTTTTTGAATTATTTTTTAACTACCTACTTTATATTGAATCTACCTTCAATTTACACCTGATGATGAGTTAATCGAAACCGGTCGTGTTTATATTTAATTATTGTAAAAATCTAAATAAAGTGGAAAAGTGTGTATAAAAAGTTGTGTTATATTATTATGAACATGAATTTCCACCAAGAACCAACAGTACATTCAATCAGTTATATAAAATATATAGTTTTTGCGAAATTAACATGAATCGTAAATTGTAAAAAAAAGGAACAACAAGACTACTTTTCGTTGCACCAAAATGTACGATTTCTGCGCAACATACGCAGAAAATTCTGCGCCAACGAAGACGCAGGTAACATCTCCTTGTGTATTTTGAATTAGGAGAAAAAATTACTATGACTTACGTGATGATATGACGCCTATCGCTAACTATAAAAAGCTTCGTCTAAATAGCATCGGCTGTTTTGAGAAAAACGCGGACAAACCTCTTTCTTTAAGTCGGTTAAAATATGCATACATGTGAGTTGTTAGTTGTTACATATATTTTTTTAATTTTTTACATACATTTTAAGATAGTAAAAGTTATTTTCTTAAAAATAGGTAGGAATAGTAAGGTAAAAATAATACGGTCTACAATTATGCCATATCTGTAAGCTTCGATCAATATAAGTATAGTTTAATCTGTAAGTAGCGACGTACGACACAGCGAAAGCCGGCTAAAAGGTTAAATTACTTTAATCGCAATAATTGCAGCCGCAACAAATCTTAATTGATTACTCAGGCTTTAATATAAATGTTATAATTATTGAATTGCATAATATTATACTAATGAGGTATTTCAACTTACCGCAGAATGCCGTCTTGCCAAAAAGATTTTGACATTCTTATGATTTTAGGTGATCAACATTCCATAAAATGTTCTTTTAATTAAACTTTAAATGTATGTAAAGTATATGTAGGTACCTAGACCCAAACGTACTTACCGAACGATTTATCTGGTATTTCTGCAGACTTTAAGAACTCTGCTTGAATAATGATGTGCTGGTCTTAAGGACACTAAACTTCAGGTTTCGGAAAAAAACGAAAGTAAAAAAAAATGCTTTGACCTGCTAGAAAGATCCCCACTTTATTATTTAAATTTTTAGAGACAATAGTAGTAGTTCTTCTATTTAACTAATTTTACCTTTTTGTAGACTACCTATAAGAATTAGTCCACATAACCTATTTAGTCCCAAACTCAGCATTGAGGAAAAGTACTTTGTTTGTTTGTTTGCATCGAATAGGCTCCAAAACTACTGGACAGATTTTGATGAAATTTGGCACAGATATAGAACAGACCACGGGGAAGGACATAGGCTATTCCTTTTCCTTTCCTCCTTTCCTTTATTTTCCTCTTTGTTATAATAAATTAGTATAGACTAGCATTTATTGAAATTATTGCCCTATCCCCCCTTTGGGGGTTGAAGTTTGAAATATCCTTCGTTAGTAGATGCTTACGTGATATGAGGAATTTGTGTGCACATTTTCAAATTTATAGCCTTACGGGTTTGCCCTGTGCGTTGATAATCGCAATCAGCTTTGCCTTTTATAAAATTATATATTGATAAAAAACAGTTACTGAACTGACAGTTTTCCTTATATCCTGTCACAGGATTCCGCGATATCGTCAGTCAGGTCTCAGGACGTGTGCGTGATCGCTAAAGATCGCTATCAGTTTATCAGTCACTATTCACCAGTCAGTGAAGAGCCGCAGTCGGGGCGGCACGCGCGAATACAGTCGTTACTCGCGGTCGTGTGCGGAACTTTTTACGATAAAAAAAAACTATCAAAATGAACACTTTATGGATGTGTTTTGATTTCAAATAAAAGGTAAATAACTTTTTAAAATCTAGAAATAACTAAATGCTTTTCCATTTTTTTTTTATTAAGTTTTGTATGAAACAGTGGAATTAAAGTATTTCTTAACTAATATTAAACAATTTAACATAGGTAAGTAAACATATTACTTTTATATGATTTTTAAGAGTTTTTTAAATTTTAAATTTCTTTGGATCCATAGTATACCTAATAGGTATCTACTATCTACTACAATGTGTAACTGTTAAGAAACTTTTGGAAAAAACTAAAGTTATTTTGACTAACCAGACTAAACAACTTTTAGATTTAGGCAAAATCTCCATAATGATGATAACATTGATTATTTTTACGTCCTGCAGTTCGAGGTAATGTCCCGTAAATCGTTAAATTATTTGCCAAACAACCAAAACCATAATCATTTTGTTTGTTTGTTAAACAAACGAGAGTGTTTTATGTGCTGGTGTTGCTGCTATATTTGTTCAATGAGAGATTAATAATAAAAGTCAATGTTATTGACACATTAAAATTAATCAGTAGTAAGGTTAGTTTGTTACTAAAAGTAGGCAAGAGTAACGTCACAAAATAAATAATAGCACAAGTAGTAATGTGTAATAATTACATCTCGTTTATTGTAAGCTGACCCGGCAAAGATTGTTTTGCCCTTTAATTATTACTAGCTGATGCCCGCGGCTCCGCCCGCGTTAGTACAGTAACCCACGGGAACCGTATATTATGTCCCGCGAAAAAGTAACCTATGTCCTTCCCCCTGGTCTACTTTATATATGTGCCAAATTTCATGATGATCGATTTAGTCATTTTTACGTGAAACCGTAAATAAATTATTCCACGGGAGCCGTACATTTGCCTCGCGATGAAAAGTAGGCTGTCCTTCCCCGTGGTCTACTTTATATCTGTGGCAAATTACATTATAATCGGTTTAGTACTTTTTACGTGAAACTGTAAATTGTGTATGTCCCCGCGATAAAATGTAGCCTATATCCTTTCTCAGGCTCTAGACTGTCTGTGTACCAAATTACAATCAAATCAGTTCAGTAGTTTTAGCGTGAAAGCGAGACAGACAGACAGAGTTACTTTCACATTTATAATATTAGTATGGATTATTAGTTCAAGCAAATACTTTAAAAAATCGATCAAGATGTTTTGTAGGAGTTCTACCTATAACAAATGCTTGTTTTTACTTTCCGCCGAACATTACTATAATATTAGTGTAGTTTTTATACTGGCTAAACAGAATATGGACCTGATATGAAATAAATGTTTTTTATTTATTTATTTATTAGTAACCAACTAAGAAAATTAATAAGGACCACCCAGAGTTTGTTACCATCTTCACAAATAATTAAAACATTTTTCTGTAATAAGATCATGAACGAGCCTATAATTTTAATTATCCACTGACATTGAATTGCTGAAAACTGCCTCATTTGTTAATTAAATATAATTACCGTGCCATCAAAATCATGACCCTTTACAGCAGAACGTGAGTTAATTATCAAAAAAAAAAAACTCAACGCCTCAACAAGATATTTTCATTTTATGAGAATAAATTTTTGTTTTTTTTCTTTTTGAAAATAGTGTAGTTAAAGCTCCTTGAATACAAACATAGTAATGAGACACAGAACTTCACAGAAGTAATTATATACCTTCTTCAAAACTACAAATTAATTAAAATGAAGATATTAAACTAACTATAATAATAACTAGCGATCCGCCCCAGCTTCGCACGGGTACAATACTGATACTAATACTACAGAATGTCTTGAAACCTCTAACAAAACGGGCGAAATGTAGTCAAAACAAACAGAAACAAATTAATATAGGTACCTACTAAAACTCAATGAAATAAGTACCTACTGACCTGAAAGAAAGTATACCCACCTGGGTATACTTTTATCGTATGAAATACCATAGATCTAAACCCCTCGCACGCGCACCCCTTCCTTGGTGACGCCCACTTCGCAAAGGGCCGTGCAGCAGAAATCGTAATATTTTAATTTCGCCATAACTTCAAAACCAAACTTCCAATTTCAATCATTCAAAGACCAAATATTATCTACATAAACTGTACTTAGTGATGAAATAATTTATTTTGATAAAGATTAATAGCATGAGTAAAATAAACGCGTTTAAATGTAGTCCAAAAAAAATTCAAGATTTCTAAATAAAAAAATGGTTGTTGTGCCTCACTCGACATAGATAGGTATAGTGTGTCGCGGACTTTTTTGTAGATATTTATAAGATCTACAATTAATTAGAACATTTTATGGTTCTATCTTTTATAGTTTAGGCAGCGTACGCAAAATAAGTAACTTTTCTGGCTGATTTTTTACACCTTGTGTCCGAAAAACCCAAATATTTTATGGAACCCTATTTTTTTCCAAAATAAAATTTAGCCTATGTTACTCGTGGATAATGTAGCTTTCGAATGGTGAAAGAATTTTTGAAATCGGTCCAGTACTTTTTGAGCCTATTCATTACAAACAAACAAACAAACAAACAAACATACAAACAAAGTTTTCCTCTTTATAATATTAGTGTAGATAATAATATCTATGGACGCTTCACACCACGTCAGTCTGGCCCCGTGGTAAGTATCCGAAGAACGTGTTACGGGTACCAGACAACGGAAATATATTTAAGATTTTTATTATATTATACACATATTTAATACACATCCATTACCCAGGAACACAGAAAACTTTTTTGTTCCCTGACGAGATTCGAACCCGCAACCTCCGGCTAAAGCGTTACTGCGCTCACCACTGAGCCACGGAGGTCGTCTAAGGGGCGCCATACATGGTCCGGTCTGCCTTCAGTTCGGCCTGAACGGATGCAAAATCGTATCGTGTATGTGCAATTTCGAGATCGCATCAGGCGGCCGTACGGACTGAAGCGATTCGTTCCAGTGTTGCCAGCTCTTTTTTTGTGAAACTACTAAACTCGTATCGATTTCTACTAAAACTACTAAAAAACTACTAAAGAAGCTACTTAACATAGGAATTCCTGAAGCCCCCCAAAAACCACTGCATTTTAGATTTTATTATATTAAATTTTTTTCATTATTTGAATTTGATTATAAATTTTACCATTAAATTAAAATATACTAGGAAATATTACGTATTTAGTAGCTATTTTGCATATCATTTCTGTCTGGCTCTTTCCTACTTAAACACTACTAATAACTAAATTTCTACCAAGGAGGGAATAAAATACTCAATTTAGTAAAATTTTGTAAAATAACTAAGTTGGCAACATTAATTCTGGCCTGACCGATCGGCCTGAACGCGCGGCCTGTCCTGACCGTGTGTGGACAAATCGCTTCAGTTCTTGCCCGAGCCGCGGCCGTGCGGGCGCTTATCGTGTACAAGCGTTGTATGAGTTTTCGCGGTGTTTAAATACAAAATTGATAAACACGACCGTAGCGCGCGGCAAACCAGAATGGACTGATGCGACTGTTCCGTGTGTGGGCACGAATCAGATTAGGCCGAACTGACGTAAATTGGATTGGATGCGATTTTTTCCGTGTGTGTGCTCGAATCCGTTCAGGCCGAACTGACGTCAGTTCCAGCTGAAACGATCGGCCTCTCGTCTGTGGGGGCCTTAACTGTATTCACTACTAGCTTTTACCGCGGCTTCGCCTGCGTAAATATAGTATTGTGTATCCTACGGGAATACTGGACTTTTTCGGGGTAAAAAGTCACCTACGTTTTAATCCAGAGCCTAAACTACTGTCATATCAAATTTCATCGAAATCCGTTCAGTAGTTTTTGCGTGAAAGAGTAACAATTATCCATCCATCCATCCATCCTCACATACATTTACAATATTAGTAGGATTATTTTATGAACGACGTCCCTGCTATAAATCGGTAAAATATACTCAAACAATTTTCCTATTATAGTAACTCAATGTATCATTTTTCATAGTCCTTTTGTAAATAAATGCATTCTGCACTGAATGAACCGTCACAGACAGGATGTAATAATGTAGTAACATATAAAATAACTTACTCTCTATTCGGCTGTCCCATTTCAAAACCTAGTAAGGGACATTTATTAAAAAAATCATCTTACTACAAAATTATGTCTGCCTTTATTCTCCTTACAATATACAAAAACACCAGCGTTGGTATCTCACAAAAAATAGGAGATTTATAACAGTCCATACCTAGTAAGTACACTATTCACAGGCCCCTGACCACTTCAAAATCTAGTAAGTTACATTAACCACTTCAAAACCCAGTAACTCTTTGCGACTTACTAGGTATTCATGTGGTCGATGCGCCTTACTGTGTTTTGAAAATCAAGGACGTATGCGATGTGTTAGAAAGGGACACAGCAAGTCACAACAAGAAGCGGCACGCTTTCAGCTGCTGCAGCTGGTCTCAGTTCACTTCAGTTCAGTTATGGTGTCTACAGACACACGAATTTGGTACGGAGCGTACAGCGGATCTGGTACGCTCCGTACCAGATCCGAGCATGTGTAGGGCAGTCCGGCGAACATAAGAAGAAGGCGAAGAGTTCACCGTTGTCCGCATCGGATCTGGTACGCTCCGTACCATATCCGTGCGTGTGTAGAGCAGTCCGGTGGTTGGGCCGTACAACGGTATCAGTGTTGCCAACTTAGGGATGTACCCTCGAAAATTAGGGAAAATATGTACGGGGGTTTACTAGGGGAAGGGATGTTTAGAGTTTACTCCTTATGAATCAATTTATATGTAATAATAAAAATTATTTTAATGTGTGTATATAGCCAGGGATATGAAAATGTATTGGGAGTGAAATCAGATTAAGACAAGTTAGTTTTATGTTATTCACGCGTACCTCTTTATGTTAAACACATAACCTTTCTTTCTAGCTTATTATCTCTTAGACCTGTCAATGGTATAAGTAATCAGGAGAAATCAGGAGAAATATTTTTTAAAGTGTTGGTATCACTGCCCGTTATCGATGAATTGCGGGAATCATCGTCGTCGTTTAAAAACCGCACTGTAAATAGAACTCTGTGCTAATGTATTAGAGCATAAAATCGAAAACACGAGTGTCGAGCGTTTCGCTCCACTGCACCGTACCAAATCAGTGCGTGTGTAGCGACACCGAATTTGGTCTCCGGATATGGTTCGCTGTACGCTCCGTACCAAATTCGTGTGTCTGTAGATAGCATTACGGGCGACGCGCGGCTAAGGTAAGGTTTTGGGCCAGTTCTATGTACACTACATAGGTAAATAGGAAAAAAATATGAGAATATCATAAAAATACGAAAAAAATTATTTGAAGAAGGGTACATGCGTACAAAAATGATTATTTTGAAGAGTTTTTTATTGCGAGAACACTATTTTTAGGGCGGCAATGACAGTTGTTTTGACTTGACTTTTGACGAAGTAGACAGTTTTACGAAGAGACGTCGTCGTGAATGTCATACGTCTTTCTTTGTCAAAAGTCATGTCATTGACAAAATGACATTCTTTAGTTAATTCTGATCTGATCCGCCATGTTTTATTTTACTTTGTGTTGCTCTCCTTGACGAAGTTAATTTAAATATACATGAAAACGAAGTGAAATTAAACAAAATAAAGAATAGGAAACGGTTACTATATTATGTAGCTATATTTACATATACTGTACGTAGGGCTGGCCCAGGCCTCATACATTTCTTGAACATCTCTTTTAAATTTGTAACTCTTTTTTACTCAATAAACTTTTGTTAAAATTTAAATATGATTTTAATTACATATCCTTAGTATAGCCAAATAAAAGAGGTCAGGCCGCTGTAAAACTTCGCCAAATCATATAACAGTTAATAGTCATTATAATGGAAAATGACTAGATAAGAGGAAGAAGAGAATCTTACTTACTAGAATTTAATTTTTGGGAATTAAAAATACATCATACCAAAAACCATATCAAAACCTAGCAAGTGCTCATACTATGTTTTGAATCAGGTTTTTACATGGTCTTTTAAATCACCTGTCAGTTTTCAAAGTTAGTAAGGGGTTTAAAATATGTAATTTACATAAATATAAAAATATGAGTAACACATCTTGTAAAGCATCTAGTGCTTTATGCAGTCAATAGATTTTTTTTAAATTAATATGAAAACTTTTCAATGGCTGGCCATTTTTTCGTTTACGCGCTCTCCTGTAAAATTTCCTTTAGACCCGTTACTAGGTTTTGAAATGGGACAGCCGTATTACTTACACTTCCGTCTGACGAATAAATATGCGTTCAACAAACTGCAATTGGATAGTTTCTTATTTGAATTCGTCGGTAAATGTTGAGTTTGGAATAAAATTTCTTAAGGTCAAGTTGCGAGTGGGAATTTTAGGGTTAAGTAAAGTAGCCTAAGGATGTACTTCAACGTTGTTTTTTATTTTAGTGTCATTTTGCGACACCTTCTTGCTAGTCAAGAATGACAAACATTTTGGAACAAGATACTTATTTCAGGGTCATTTACCCTCGTCGAAGTAGACGTGGTGTGAATTGTGAGATGTTTAGGTGTATTTGAAATATTCCGATGAACTGAGAAGCTGTAGGTAATGTTTTGTCCTTTTTTATGCTTGCCGGGCATTTTTTTGGCAATGGCTGCTAATATAATAAAGACCCTAAAGGGATGTTAGCACGGCTTGATAGGCAATTTTTGCCTTTTTTCATACATACTCGTCCTCGGTTCACGCAAACCATGCAGTAATTTTAAAAATATTAGAGCGCTCATCCTGTCCGTTAGCTATCCCTTTTGCGGACGAGGCCAAGAATGCTTGGGACATTGCTAGTGCCGGCAGCAATGTGCCCGAGAACACATTTTCAAAGGCTTTGGGACGAGCCCATCTGCAGACTGGTACGGAATAGACTTTTTAACACGTCTTCCAGTCCTGCAGAGCGGGCTCGTCTTTTGGCTGTGGAGAAGTGGGAGTCGGGCGTTTGGCTGCAGGCACTACCGTCAGCCAATACTGGAACACTGCTGGGCCGCAATACATTTCGGCTAGCCACTGCCCTGCGTCTTGGTGCCCCCCATGTCGTCCCTCATCAGTGTGTTTGCGGCGCGAACGTAGACAGCCACGGTTATCACGGGCTGTGCTGCTCACGAAGCGCTGGACGCATTTCCCGGCATCACAGTCTGAATGACCTCATTCGTCGGGCTCTTGTCACCGCCGGTGTGCCAGCTATACTGGAGCCCTCCGGTCTGGCGCGCGACGATGGCAAGAGACCTGATGGAATGACCCTGGTTCCTTGGAGTGTGGGACGGGCTCTTGTATGGGACGCTGCTTGTGTCGATACTCTTGCTCCGTCCCATATCCAGGGCACCTCGAACTGTGCGGGCGCGGCTGCAAACCAAGCGGAGAACCTCAAACGGCGCAAGTATGAGAACCTTAGCGGAGACCTCATATTTGAACCGTTTGGGGTGGAAACCCTAGGCGCATGGGGTCCGGGCGCACATAATGGTCTAAGATACGAACTAAGGTCGACCTTCACTGATGTGTTAACCAGATGAAAGTGATGTTTTATCAAATAAAATAAGTTTCTGAACATAATTTAATTAGGCAACCCTTAAAAAATGGTCAAGACTATAATTAATTCAAAGTATTTTTTTTTAGTAAATACAACGTGTGACATATAAGGTATATCCATCCGAAACCCATGAAACTGAACAACTTTCTCCGAGGAACACAGGTCGAAATATGAAAAAAAAAAAAATTTGGTTCTCCCATACTAATTTGATTAGCTGACCATGCGGTTTATATGGGAGGTCCAAATTTTTTTTTTATATTTCGACCTATGTTCCTTGGGAAAAGTTGTTCAGTTTCATGGGTTCACTGGGTTTCGGATGGATATACCTTATATGTCACACGTTATATTTACTTTTTAAAAAATTAGACTTTGAATTAATTATAGTCTTTGACTATTTTTTAAAGGGTTGCCTAATTTAAATATGTTCAGAAACTTATTTTATTTGATAAAATATCACTTTCATCTGGTTAACACATCAGTGAAGGTCGACCTTAGTTCGTATCCTCTACTATAAGCTTTTTAAAGAAATCTCTAAAAAGCTTACTGAAGCTACCCGAGACCCTAGAGCCGGGAACTACCTTTTATTTTTTTTTTCGCCGAGAAAATGCATTTAAGCATCCCACGGGAGGATGGGGGGTCCTACCCATGAGTATGTGAGACTCTGCTGCGCCCGAAAAGATGGTGAATGGGCGCAGCCCCTACTCACTAAAAACTCTGCGGTACTCCACTGGATACCACCCTGGCACAACGGATAGCCATTGCTATCCAACGAGGCAATGCTATCAGTTTGCTAGGTACTCTGCCAGATGGGGACGACCTGGGGAAGATTTTCTATTTATAGTTTTTTTTAGAGATAGATTATTATTTGTAGGTAAGTCTTCTTTTTATTAGTACTAATTTTTTGTTTTTTTATTTGCCTCTAGTTTTATTGTTAATTTTATGTTTGTTATATTATTTTAAATTAAATATACATACTTAAGTATGTTTTGTTTTAAACATGGATGAAATTCTTGCGGGTATTGTTTACCTTACATTTTCTGTACGTAAAGATTAATAGAAGGGTCGTTTCACACCGAAATGAGACGAAATGCGACGCGATCTGCATTTTTGAATTTTAAGATAGCGATTCAAATTCGAGCTTTATTCATTACACAAGAAAATAACGTTTCAATGTAAGAGTTCGAATGTCATGTTGCACCACGCTGCGCAGTGCATAATATGCACCAGTGGCGAAGGGTTCCTATAACTCCATTCCTATCGGTTTCCCTTGTCACTTACCTTTTGCAAACCTTCATAGAAATCCCTACCTATTATACAGGCTCCGGCTTCCCTATGAAGGAGAAGCAGCCTTCGCCACTGATATACACACTGCATATGCACTGCGCAGTATGTTTGTATGTATGACTGATGTTATATGAAACGAGTATCTTTTTGTATAGAGGACTAGCTACCCGACACACGTTGTTCTGTCTTAAATATGAACTGGAATTAATAAATAACTACACCTACTCCTACAACCAATACCTTTTCCAATATTTCTCACCGTTTAAGTTTTTGTAAGATTTTGTTTTTTGTATACCACATTCTTGCAGTAAATGATTTGATTGATTGACTGATTGATTAAACATTTCCTGAACTTCTACAATTATTTCAAGACCAAAATTAACCAAATCGGTCCAGCCACGTTATATCACGTCCCTCGGGAACGGGATAAAAAGTATCCTATGTCCTTTTCCTGGTTTTAAGACACCTCCCAACCAATTTTCAGCCAAATTAGTTCATCCATTCTTGAGTTATAAATAGGGTAACTAACACGACTTTCTTATAAATATCTATATAGATCAATTTTGAATAAATATTTTGAATCTTATAAATACACCGACACATCGCGTATCATCTCGTTTCCGTGTGAAGGGACCCTGATATGAGGTAAAATGTCAAAGATTCAGTTGATTGTACGATTCTCGTATTCTTGTAGAGTTTGTATAATAGATAATAATAGCTCCCTGCACTAATTTTGGTGACGATGGCCGGTTTCATTAAAACCAGACAAGCTACGCAGAAGTTATTTGTAGTGCCCAGTGGGACAGATGACCGATACGACTGGCGACAGATCAGGCGCAAAACCGACATTTTACATGCCCATCCGACGCATGGATCTTTCTTGTCAGTAAACCAGAGGGTCAATTCTGCTAAATAAAACCTGTATTAGTACAATTACAATCAAGTCCCGATACGCTAAAACTGTCAAACGGTATTCTCGTAAACATTAAACCAACGTGAAACTTGGACGAAACTTCATAAAATCAGTTCATTAACATGTCGCTTCACTTACAATACAATCAAAGTAAAATGAAAGTCTACTTTAAATAATATGAGAATTGAGATTCAAGTGATCAGCCTGCATTGTCCTGAACAGACTTAAAAACTATAATTGTTGTTCTAACGCGAGGATCGAACCAACACCTACTGTTAATATACTCATCGAACCCACGACCTTCGGAGTCAAGAGCCAAGCTTTAAACCACTGGACTATTGATAGGAGGCGTCGACACTGAACCACGGAGAAGTTAACAAAACGATCAATCAACCCGTGCCCATAAACGTCAGGTACAGTCGCGGATACTCGTGGTGTAGTGTGTACCAGTTTTGAACTTTATTACATAATAATAAGGTCAAAATACGGTATACCTAGTTTGGCAATGTCTGTACCTACTAAAATTTGATTCCATTTACTAAGTTGTTAATGGATGCGACTACTTTAAACAATATAATTTAGAAATTATTATATTAACTATAGGTCGCCCTGGATCGAAATTTGCTGCGAGCAAAAGCTATAATTTATATAACTTAAGTGTGAACTATATAGGGGTTCTTACTTCTTTTGCCTCTTAGATAGAAAAAAAGGTAAACGTTGTGACAGATTAACAAACCTTAACATGTAACAAAATCGTGTCTATCTATCAAACGCACGGTAGTGTGTATTAATAGGGAATATGCATGAAAATTTAATTGGCATGTATTTAAACTTGCGACAAAACAATTAAATTTTGGATGTGAAAATACCCAATATTGAATACTAAATTACCAAGTTGGCGAAAGAATGTAAGGAACAAAAAAATTACAAATCTGGTGACTAAATAATACCACTGAATTTTCCAAACTGGCAGACAGATTATATTTTAGCGAACAAATAACCATCTTATGTTATTGATTGTACTGTAGGTTCTTGGTGGAAATTCATGTTTCACTGTAATAATACACAATACTTCTTGCACTATTTCCACTTTAATAAGTATTTTACATTAATTTTAATATATTACACGACCGGTTTCGACAACCTGATGATGACGTTGTCGAAACCGGTCGTGTAATATATTAAAATTAATGTAAAATACTTATTAAAGTGCAAATAGTGCAAGAAGTATTGTGTATTATTACAGTGAATAACCATCTTGGCGACAATTTGTGAGTACACATTTAATTTAAAAATAGGCACATATATTTTCCCTGATGTAGGTGACTCAAAAACTATACAAGCAGCAAAACGAGCGCACACAAAAAAAAAACATAAAGGAGCGTACAAAATTCCCAATTATTAATTTTTCTCAGTTTTAGGTGTAGATTATTGTGTAGATTAATTTTGAAATTTAAAAATGGCGGATATTTATTTTTCGTAAAATTGATATGGGTGTCATTTACCAGGTTTTTGGGAGTGCTGGATACGAAAATGACATTCGTTTTGAAATTCCAATATGGCGGACATACTTAATTTTATAAAAATAATATGGGTGTCCTTTTATTACTTACTACTTTACGGTTACTTTCCGATTTGGTTCACAATAATTTTCCTAAAGAGTTTTTAGCATGATCTATCAGCATGAAAATTTGCAAGTTTCTATCTCCTTTAATTTAAAAACCAACTTACAAACTACTTTGGAGGCCGATTACTCGAAAATGGTCAACTTTATTAAAAAGTAACTTATGAAACCTTGCCTTTATTTTAAAAGACCTATTCTACGATACCCCACACGATGGGGTAGAGTGAAAAAATATTTTTCATCCCCACTTCACATGTATGGAGAGCCACCCTTAAAATATATTTTTTTTATGATCCCGAAACCGTGATCTATACGCAATCTATAACTGCACCAAATTTTATCAATTTATATTCATAATTACAGGAGCTAGAGGCGCGGACAGACAGACAGACGGACAGAGCGAAACTATAAGGGTTCCTTAAGTATTACGGAACCCTAATACTCCAACAGTATCCAAAAATAGGATTTTCCGTAGTCTGCAAATTGAATTTTTAGCAGCCATTAATTTATCAACCAAATCTTGTTTAATAGCTGCTTATATGGTATAATGGTCACCAACTCGGAAATTAAGTCAGCAACTTATAAATTTCGGTGCTAATTTGGATTAAATTTCGCCTCTTTTTATCTGCCGACTTTTGAATTTTTTGTCACCCGAGTGTTTTCGCCAGTTTAGTAATTTAGTCGCCAACATATTAATTCGCTGCCAAATTCAGTAATACAGTATGCTCACGTGCAGCCGCCAACTTATTTTTTGTTCGCTCGATTAATTATATCCCAATTTAATTTGCCTGAAATATTTTTTTCCCTGTTCTTTATTGTCGTCACATTATAACTAAAAGGAATTTTTTAAATTTAGCTCTTATTTATACCGAAAAATATATATATAAAATGCAAAATCAGCCCGGGATATTTAAAATTGCGAAACGCGTCACCATTGGTCGCGAGTCGCGACCAATGGTGACGCGCGTGTGTGACGTCACACTACACGACGCTGTCTTTCATGACAATGACATGATTGAATTTTATGCTCTGACTCATCTATGATTTTAACTGTCAGCTGTCTTTTTCGTGTACGATGACGTCACAACCCAAGCCCGCGAAAATGGCGTGTTTAAACCGCGCAAAAATATTAGTGATTTTTAAACATTTTTTCCAGCATAATGGATAATATTTTGGATGTTTTATATATATTTTTGGTAATGTTATAACCAGTAGAAACGTTTAAAAAAATTAAAAAAATACATGCATATTCCCTATTAGTAATCTAATGTAAGTACATAGTGTATACTCGTATTACTGTTATTTTTAGTAATTTTGTGTATTTCTAAACATTTAAAAAATGTTATAAAATATTACCAGAATGCACACCTTCCACCATACAAACTAACTGTACCAAATATCATACTTTTTTTGCACAATTCTCATAGATCTGTACAGAAAGTTTTCACTTTACGTATTAATAATAATTAATATAATGATGATGATTACAATATTATATTACCGCTGCTGACCTTAAGGTCGTTCCTAACCCACACATAAATCAGATTACAGCTATTGTGTGCCCAATAGGAGATGCTTAGTGAAACTATCAAAACTTTTTGTCACTAATAGTCCAAAAAGCTAACTAATCTGTGAAGGTCTCTACCGCAATTTGTGGGCTAACTTTGATCATTCGTGATTTAAATTTTAAATTAGCATCTGATAGTCGGTTATATAAAAGCAACACTAGTTCTTGCTTCTCTTTTTATACTTTTCAGTTCATTCGAAAAGTGTTTTCCGATAATTGAAAAACTGCGTGGGTTTTAATCCTAGACTAAGCGTCACTACCGCTGACTTTGATACTTGCTAATTAATAAGCTTCTAGGAATTCTACTTTTTGTATGGTACGATGACCTCGGTTTTTCATTATGAATCAATGATGCAACAAATTTTGCATATACAATATGTATATTATATCGAACCTTTCGGTAACAATTTATACAATATTATAACGAACTCTGTGACTCAGTGGTTGAGCGCATTGGTGCTCAAGCCGGGGGTCGCGGCTTGGATCCCGCCGAAGAAACAAAAAGATTTTCTTTGTTCCTGGATCATGGATATGTATTAAATATTATGTGTATAATGTAATAAAAAATACGAGTTTATGTGTAGTACAAAAGTATTAAATATACTTCCCGTTGTCTGATCCCCGTGTTAAGTTCTCTGGATACTTAGCACGGGGCCACACTGACGTGGTGTGAAGCGTCCATAGATGTTACTGAAGTAAATACTTATTTAGGGGCGCTGTGCACTTTTCTTGGGATGGGTAAAAATGTTTTAACTCGCGACAGATCACGTGTCCTGATCTAAAATTCGTAAGATGCAACTTGCAATTGTTTGCTGTCTTGGTTTACGCGACTATGAAACTATTTTAGTTCGTATTGATTTTTGACCCCAACCTTTCCAACATATTGACCTTTGACCTTGACATTTGACCCCAACAATCCCCATCACACTGACCCTTACATTGGCCTTTACCTCCAATCGTCCCCTTCAAGCATAATGTATTTAACCAAATAAATGATAGTACTTTTATACTGATAATTAAAGCAATTCGTACAAAATTATTCCCTAACCATTCAAAAATATCAGAAATGCACAACGTTAAGGCCGCGTAGACCAAGCGAAATAGGCATTTAACGCTTCCAAGAGTTGCCCGCAATTGCCGCAAAGCGAGCCGCGCGCCTACGTCGCCGGCGTGAACTTACATGAACCCAAAGTGTTACAGTGTAGTCGTGTCGGCAGTAGGTCATCTTATTTTATTATTTGTATTGAAAAAGATAATAAAATCCATAGATAACTGTTTTAATGCAACACATAGCACACATAATTTGAATAGATATTATAGGTAGGTACCTACCTAAGTAAAAAATGCTTAAATTTTATTCAATTATTTTGACAGTTTCTATGCAGTGTGTTCTGTTACAAGTATAAAAACACGCTGTGTTCGATGTGTGCATGGAGACGAGTACCTATCGTTAGCTCATGTGGTCACTAAAGTACGTGTCGTTTCGTGAGATAAAAATACTGTATCAGGTAGGTGCTGACGATTTGATGGTAACTACTTAGGCAGACACTTACAAAAAATGTATTCCTACTGCCGAGTCCGCACGTTTGCCACTTGCCGCAAAATCCAAACCTCCACAAACGTTTGACTTTTTGAAAATCCAGATTTCCGAATTTTTTTCTCCCAAAAATCCGGATTATCCGGATAATTCAGATTTTTTCATTTTTTTTTAATTTGTTGCATATTTTATAAAACTTTAATGTTTATTTTACTACTATGTTGTAGCAAAACTTACACTCATTAGTAAAAAAAAGAGTTACTTTTTTATAATTTAATTTAAATAAATTCTGATTTTAAGTTGTAAGTATTAGAATTACAATCTGAATAAATAAAAACATAATGAGATTATATCAAAATTATATACTTAATTATATTTATTTTTTCATTTTTAGAAATATTTTTGATTACGTTTCAAATCCTACAATGTTCAGTTTTATAGTTAGTATTTTATTTTAAATAAGGTATGTATATATTGTTATTTACTAAATGTTCTAGCAGACAGAATTATAAAAAATTGGAATAGCCTGTGATCTTTTTTACGCTTTTTTTACATATCTACGCCACAGTTCACCACTACCGTTTTCGTAAAGTTCCATTTCTATGTGAAAGTACTAACGTAGGAAAATTTATACAGTTTAATAAAACGTAGAAAACTGAAAATCCTTTAAATCGAGATCCGGGGAGTGAAGACAAATCATTTGAAGCATGGGGCTGAACAAATAATTTTGTATGGACGAAATTGGACCACTTTTGAGTTATTGAAAGTAAAAATCACCCACCTGTTTGGGTAATAATTAAACACGTAAATGGTGCTTTTAATTCCCTCAGTAACTAACAGAAGTACAATAAGCAATTCTAAGCACAATTTAAAACCTATAACTGTTGTAAGATCTTTATTTTAACATTTTACTTACAAATAAACAGTAACATCTTACTCTTCATTGCACTTTGAAGTTTCCGCTATAAGATGAAAACTACATTACTTAAAAAAATAACAGTGGTTTACACAAATCGTTGGTGCTATTTTTGACACCTATATCTTATCTTTAAAATATTATCTAAAAATAATTATTTCTACGCAAAAACAGGAGCGTTGATTTTCATTTAGTTTTGCTACTGACTCGTTCGGCAAAACTCTCTCTAATCTTAAACCAACCAGTCAGGTATTATCGACTCCAAAACTTCTTCCTGATATCATAGAGATAATATTTAGGTATTTGGACTTAGATATTCATTATTTAGAAGATAATTAAATATAGTTAAACCACTACATTTCTTTTTAAGCTGTCATATTAATTTGGCATTCTATGATTGTAGAAATTAAAATTGCAATAATATGTTTCGACTTTCGTTAGTAAGAATTCAATAAATATAAAAATACAAAGCTTTAATTGGGTTTGGATTTGCTTATTATACTTCTTACTACTTGTGCAATTGAAACTGAAACCATATTCAGTGTTTTTATAAATTGGATCACCTATTACTGAACTGTACTACTACTGAAAAAATATAAAATTGTAAGTATCTTAGAAACAGTCCATACATATACATATATAGCGGCCATAATATTTTAACAGATCTTCATCCCTCGCATCTCCATTTAATGGATTGACTATGTTCTACCAAATAACTTGAATAAATGGAAAAATGTGTCAACGATTTCAACAGGACAACAAATAATATCAAATTATCCAAAGGCATGTATTTAAACTCACGACAAAACATATTGATTTCTTATGTTTACGCGAATATTGTTCATTGTTTTAAACACTTACGGATTTTGTCGCGTTACGTAAACGTAACCGTTAAACGTAAACCGTGACAAAATCCGTAAGTGTTTAAAACAATCACGACAAAACAATTAAATTTTGCATGTGAAAATACCGAATATTGAATACTAAATTACCATGTTGGCTAAAGAATGTAAGGAATAAAAAATTACAAATCTGGTGACTAAATAATACCACTGAATATTCCAAACTGGCAGACAGATATTATATTAGCGAACAAATAACCATCTTGGCGACAATTTGTGAGTACACATTTAATTTAAGAATAGGTACATATATTTTCCGTAATGTAGGTAACTCAAAAAACATACAAGCAGCAAAACCAGCGCACATAAAAAAAACAAAGGAGCGTACAAAATTCCCAATTTTTAATTTTCCTCGACTTGGTGTAGATATTGGGTAGATTCATTTTGAAATTTAAAAATAACGGTTATTCATTTTTCGCAAAATTAACATAGGTTTTTGGGGGTGCTGGATACGAAAATGACATTCATTTTGAAATTCCAATATGGCGGACATACTTAATTTTATAAAAATAATATGGTTGTCCCTTATGGTTGGTTTCTGGGGGTGCTGATTACAAAAAAAGTCATCCATTTTAAATTTCCTTAGTAACCCCGCAACCTCAAATTTTCTTCATGATGGGAGAAAAAGAAATTCGAAAATCCTGAATATTCCAACATTTCTATAGCTTTATGCATCCCGGCCCCGGTATCTCAATGTAGAGCATTTATATTTTTTTTAATAAAATAGATTCTATCTCGGAAACGGTGCATCCTAATGAAAAATAATGAAAATTTTCTCCCCCTTAGAAACTCCGCAACATCATATTTTCTTCATGATGGAAGCAAAAAAACTGAAAATCCTAAATTTTCCAAATTTTCTATAGCGTTTTACACCGTTCGTGTCTCAAAGTAGAGCATTATCGTATTTTTTTTTTCTATAATGGCTTCTATCTCAGAAACGGTGCATCCTACTTGAAAAATAATGAAAATTACCTCCCCCTTAATAACTCCGTAACCATATATTTTCTTCAAGATGAGAGAAAAAGAAATTCGAAAATCCTGAATTTTCCAACATTTCTATAGCTTTATATATCCCTCGTATCTCAATGTAGAGCATTTAATTTTTTTTTATAAAATTGATTCTATCTCGGAAACGGTGCATCCTATTGAAAAAATAATGAAAATTTCCTCCCCTTAAGAACCTCGCACCACCATAGTTTCTTCACGATGGAAGAAAAAGAAATTTGAAAATCCTGAATTTTCCAAAATTTCTATAGCTTTATACACTGTTCGTGTCAAAGTAGAACATTGCCATATTTTTTTTCTAAAATCGCTTCTATTTTAGAAACGGTAAAATAATACTATTACTGGAAAAATAATAAAAATTTCCTCCCCCTTAACCCGGAAATCGCATATTTTTTTCATGAATGCCAAAAAAAGAAATTTGAAAATCCTGAATTTCGAAAAGTTTCTATACCTTACATAGCTGGTACCTCTACAAACTATATGTTAATTTTACGAAGATTGGATAGTCTCCATTTTGGAAAATGAAATTGGAAGACAATTTTATAATCAGCATATGAAACATGGAAAAAGACATCCATTTTTAATAATAAAAAAAAATATACGCCATTTTGGAATTTTAAAACGGATTTTATTTTCATATTATTCTGCACCCCCAAAAACCTTGAAAACGATACCCATACCAAAGAAAAAAAAACCTCCAATAGTATCCAAAACTGGGATTTTTCGTAGCTTGCAAATTGAATTTTTAGCAGCTATTAATTTATCAATCAAATCTTTATTAGCTACTTACATGGTATAATGGTCACCAACTTATCGGTGCTAATTGGATTAAATTTCGCTACTTTTTATCTGCCGATTTTTGTATTTTTTGTCACTTGAGTGATTTCACCAGTTTGGTAATTTAGTCGCCAACATATTAATTCGCTGCCAAATTCAGCAATACAGTATGCTCACGTGCAGTCACCAACTTATTTTTTGTTCACTCGATTAATTATATCCCTTATTCAAATATTGTACGTCTAGAGTACATACTAATTACAATTAAAATATGTAATTTTCATAGTAGTAACCAAGATTGAAAAAATCGAAAAATCCGGATTTTTCGTATTTTTCGAATTTCGAAGTATCCGGATTGCAACCCCTACTTGCGAGTGACTTGGTGTGTTCTGCAAAGGCAAGCATGACTGATGTTGAGCTCGTATCCTTATATTATTTTATTGTAAATAGAACAGCCTCCGTGGTCTAGTGGTTAGAGCTTGGCTCTCGACTCGGAGGTCGCGTGGGGAGTTATTTATTATTATTATTGTAAAAACAGAAATCGAAATAAAAATAAACTAAAAGTACGGCAAAGAAGATGGTAGATGTTACAAATTCATAAAAACCGTTTACTGGCTTATTCAATAATGTACTAAGGCTACTCCACGCATCAGCTACTTTTTTCTCATAATACACAACACAATAATATATCTATGGACGCTTCACACCAAGTCAATCTGGTCCCGTGGTAAGTTCTCGAAGAACTTGTGTTACGGGTACCAGACAACAGAAATATATTTAATAATTTTTATATTATACACATATTTAAGATTTTTAGTATATTATACACATATTTAATACACATTCATGACCCAGGAACACAGAAAAAATGTTTGTTCCTTCAGCATTCAAACACGCGACCCCCGGCTTGAGCACCAACACACTCAACCACTGAGCCACAGAGGTCGTCTCATCTGGCAAAAGCAACGACGTGGCGACGATAATGTTATTGTGTATGGTTATATGTATAACTAGCCGATGCCCGCAACTTCATTTGCGCCTAACTGACGGAAGCGGAACCCTATTTTTTAAACGGAACCCTAAAATAAAAGTAGCCTATGTTAGACCTTATGACATCAGCTATCTGCCAGTGAAAGTCCCGCGAAAATCGGTCCAGCCGTTTCAGAGATTAGCCGGAACAAACAGACAGACAGACCGACAGACAGACAGACAGACGGACAGACATTTTAAAACATTGGTATTTTATTGTAAGTACCGAATATACTTTCAGATGCATTATGTGAAAAGCTGTTAATTTGAAGTTACAAACAGACACTTCATATTTATTTATCTGTATAGATTTAGTTCAAAAATAAAAAGAAGCATAAAAAAATACAAAACAAACTTTCCTATAGATTTTTATTGTATTATATGTCCAAGACCCGGGAACACAGGAAACTTTTTGTTCCTTCGGCGGGATTCAAACCCGCGACCCCCGGCTTGAGCACTAACATGCTCAATCACTAAGCCACAGAGGTCGTCTCATCTGGCAAAAGCAACGACGCGGCGACGATAAAATGTAACATGTTATTGTGTATGGTTATATGTATAACTAGCTGATGCCCGCAACTTCGTTTGCATAACTTCGTTACCCGCAACTAACGAAAACGGATCCCTATTTTTTATACGGAACCCTAAAATAAAAGTAGCCTATGTTAGACCTTATAACATCAGCTATCTGCCAGTGAAAGTCCCGTGAAAATCGGTCCAGCCGTTTCAGAGATTAGCCGGAACAAACAGACAGACAGACAGACAGACGGACAGACAAAAATTTTAAAAATTGATATTTTGTTGTTAGTATCGATTATACTTTCATATGCATCAAGTGATAAGCTGTTAATTTGACATTACAAACAGACACTTCAATTAAATTTATCTGTATAGATGTATAGATTTAGTTCAAAAATAAAAAGAAACATAAAAAAATACAAAACAAACTGACTTTCCTTTAGATTTTTATTGTATTATACATATCCATGACCCGGGAACACAGGAAACTTTTTGTTCCTTCGGCGGGATTCAAACCCGCGACCCCCGGCTTGAGCACCAACACGCTCAATCACTGAGCCACAGAGGTCGTCTCATCTGGCAAAAGCAATGACGCGGCGACGATAAAATATAACATGTTATTGTGTATGATATGTATAATTTAGTTCAAAAATAAAAAAAAAACCAAACAAACTGACTTTCCTACACTGCGTTAGAAACGAAAGAATTGTTCGATAAATACGCGGGTAAGCCGTGCGCTGGCAAAACTGACATAGGTCTGTCCTCGTCAATGCCTAGCGGGCGACTGTGGGGCAACTCTAGCGGCTTACGCACGCTGCATTTCAATATTAATTTATTGTTAAAATAATTAAACCAACATGCAAAATGTAACCAGAAATTATTCTTTTTTAAGTTATTAGCTTTTAGTAGATATGATTTTTGAAAGTAAAACTATCATGAACTTCATGAACAAAAAGAAAAATATTCAAATTTAGCCTCCTCTTCGGAATTATTTTTGATCGAGTGAAGTTTTCAATATTATGTTTCGAACCACAAATTGTAAAAGAACATTAAGTAAACAACAATGTGTTTTTTTTTTTTGGCTTTTTAAAGTTACTATTTGTTTGTTTATTATCGATTCAAAGTCATGTAAAATTGGGTCCACGCGGCCTTAATATTCAAGTTTTTACTTCACTCCGGGACCGGCAGTCCCGGAGTGCAACCCGTCTTTTTTATTGTTATTATTATTACTTTAGTAGCCTTTACCTTACATAATATTTGTGATGAGATTTGTACAGAGTTAAATTGACAGTAGACGTAAAGTACCTACTACACGTCTTTTCACTGCTAAGAGCAAATATTTATAGAGATCAACATTCAAAATGTATGCTATTACGACTATATAATTCCACCCAATATTATGTTCCTGGTGTTTTAACTGTCATCTAGTAAACACTGTTTTTAAACTGCTCTGAAATATAAAATTAATTATAATAGTAAAAACTACAGTTCTGCTAATTCTGTGAGTCCACATAAAGCCGGAACCTTTGAAGTCTCCAAGAAGATAAAATTCAGAACTACTACCACTATATTCCTCAAATTATCACCGATTCCAGGTATCAGTTTCAGTTATTTTTTGTGCCTGATAAACACAAAGCCACATTTGAAATTTGAAATCAGCCAATCACATCTACAAATCACTTATTTGGGAGTACAAACAATAAATTATTAATCGATAATCTACCCCAAAAATAATTGGGTGTCAACTAACCTGCCAAGCGCCTTGACACTCTTTGACAGATTATGCCAACAAGCGTCGGGCCTTTTTGCCACCAAAAATTAATTTTCCTTACATTCTCCCGCAATTTTTTTCGCGATTTTTTTTCGCAATTTTAATGTTAATAAGTAAATAAAACCTATGGATGATGTATATATTTAAAAATATAATTAATTTCCTAAGTGATTACGTAATATAAAAACAGATTTATAAAAAATTACAGTTATTAGATTCAGTATAATTAAGTACCTATCCACTTGAAAGTAAACATTTCAATTAACGTAAACACTTGCACTGATTGTTTACTTTTGACTTCGTTATTGACACTCAAGTGGGAACATGCCAAATGATACCTCATCACAGAACACACATTACGGAGAGGAAGGAGGAGGACGACCTCATTCCCTCATGACAGATGCACGGAGTACCAACCTCTATAAATCATATGACGTTTCCCGTCTTGTTTTTCTTCAAGATTATAATGTTTTAATGTGAATAAAACATATGCATGTTATATATATTTAGAAAGGTGATTAAATTTCCTAATTGATAATATAATTGGAATTAAGAAAAATACTAGTTTAATAAAAGAAATCTTGATCCAAACACAACTCACGACTTTTTCTTATATTTTTATTGCAAATCTAAACTAAGGCCAAATTTATGTTTCTATAAAGTAAAATTTGCTTAATTTACGTAGGTGCACACATTATATATAAAATTTTAATTCAAAAACCGATATAAAATAAGTTACAGTTACCTACTATAAAATTGTCAGTCTAATTTCGATTCCCGCGATTTTTATTTCTCCAAATTATATTGTTATAATTTATGTACTACCTATGCATGTGATATATATTTAAAAAGTAGAATAGATTTCCTAAGTGATGACGTAAATGGAATTTAGAAAAATACTCATTTAATAAATGGAATCTTGATACAAACACATAAACTTCGTCTTTTTTAATATTTTGTTTTAAAACTCAAATAAATATAAAATGTATGTTTCTATACAGTGAATGTTGCTTTATTTACGTAATTGGATATATTATACATAAAAATTTAATACAAAAACAGTTGTACTAACAAGGATTGGAGCAAAACTAATTACAATTACTATGAAAAATATCTGACATAGTACATATTTTGATTGCTCAATAAACTGTAACTGGGACATAATTAAATACATATTTTTATATTTTTATACATTTCAGGATGTTAAATATTACAGTAACTCATTATTTTTTTACAATGTACAATAAGGGAACTCCCTCATTGAACCCTCCGAAACTAGGCCTATTTTGACGGTAATGTCTTACAAAAACAATCATAGTAATAAATTTACTTATTCTTATCCATATATTCTATTCGTAGACTCTAGAATAAATACCGTTCTAATAAAATTTCTACTAAAATGTTCAATTCAAAATGCATTTCACAAGAAAATCATAAACTCACTATGAAATAAAATAGCAATAAAAACGTATATTTTTCATTCGATTTTCTGAAGTAATTTGTAGTAGATTTATGGAAAATACTTAGTAGACGCATAAAAAACTTAATATTAATTACATAAATGTATAAATTATGTGGTACAAACAAACCACTTATAAATTAGAAACATATTCTATAGGCATTCCCGCCTTGCCACCAGGCAGCAAGCGACGCTTGAGAGCCATGCTGTCACTTGCTGCCGTGCAGCAACTGACGCTTGACAGGCTAACTTCTGCACAGTGACAAGTAAACAACTGACATTCTTGACATATTATGTCATTTTGAGATCTGAATTCTCCTTCGTCTTCTCACAGCCACATTATTTGAACCGATCATTTTTGCCACAAAGATATGAATACCCCTCAGATAAAATTGATATGTTGTACTCGAACCGCTGGGGCTGGTGAAGTAATATCATGCTTGCTATGTAAAGGATGCTATCATGGTCCCTGTGTAAAAATGACCAAAAGTGATAACAGGGAGGAATGGAAGTCATGGACTTGTTCCAAGTGCAAGGGTAAACGAGCAAAGTTAAATGCCTCCTTGCAATCTAATGCATCCACGTCGAGTCCAGAAGAATCTATTGATCAAAATGTTACGCTAAGGGTGCCTAATACTAAGAACTTCTCTCTTGCATCACCAAACGTGCTGCAAAAAGCGATTAAGAGTGAAATCGAGCCCTTATTTATTTCTCTTCAAAATAGACTACTTAACCAGATTACCGAAAAAAATAAAGAGCTACTAGACCAAATATCACAGATTACAAGTTCAATGAACTTCATAGAACAGCAATATGAAGATATGAGAAAGGAACTATAAAGTAAAGTCTACCAAATTGAAAAATCTTGAAGAAGAGAACATAGCTCTCAAAAAAACTGTTACTGACCTAAACTCCAGAGTTACACAACTAGAACAGCACTCACGGGCTAGTAATATTGAAATCCAATGTATACCGGAGCATCGAACTGAGAACATACACACTACTGTGAAACAGTTAGCGAATGCAATAAAATTTAACATCTCAGAGCAAGACATTCACCTGTGTACTAGAATTTCAAAAGTAAACAAGGATTCCAGCAGACCTAGATCGGTTTTAGTGAAATTTGCTTCTCCTAAAATTCGCAATAGCTTCTTGGCAGCAGCAAAAATGTTCAATAAGAAGGCCTCGAAAGAAACAGACAAACTAAACACTAGTCATCTGGGTATTGGTGGAGATAAAAAATCGATTTATGTGGTAGAACATCTTTCACCTGCAACTAAAGCGCTACATGCAGCAGCCAGATCCAAAGCAAAGGATCTAGGGTATGTTTGGGTTAAGGATGGAAATGTGTTTGTGCGTAAAGCCGCTAACTCCGAGTATATCTACGTTAAGAACATTGAATTGCTTGCAACACTAAAGTAACTGTGTCATTTTATATTATTATTTTTTTCTACTCTTTTTTCGTGTAAGCACGGTTTTAATAATTATAGTCCTATTCGATCCTCACATTTCCTGCTACTACCAAAATGTAAGGGGCATGCGTGGTCATGTCATTGATATTTACCAAAATATTTGTGCTAGTAACTTCGATGTTATCATTGTTACTGAAACGTGGTTAAATAGTAGTTTGCACGATTGTGAATTTTTTGATGCTAGGTGCAATGTGTACAGACGAGATAGAGAAACCTGCGCAATAGCTCATACTAAAAAGATGGTGGTGGTGTACTCATTGCAGTTTCGAAAAAATTTTTGTCTCACCGCGAACCTGATTTCGATAGTACCTGTGAAGATGTCTGGGTTTGCATCGAGATTAATAAAAATAAGAAACCCCAGAAACTTATCATATGTTCAGTATACTTACCCCCGCAACACCTTTGTGCAACATTGGATGTGTTTCTGAATAACGCTAGTAAAGTCATAGAGAATCTGCAAGGTAATGAGATAATTACGATGATCGGAGATTTCAATCTTAGTGGAATTGATTGGCGCCCATCCCAACCCACAGAATCTCAACTAACACCTGTAAACTATGGCTCTTCTTCAATTAAAAGTCGTTTAGTTGATTTTCTACACTTGCATGATCTTCGTCAATTTAATGGTATACTTAACGCATCCAGTAAAATCCTGGACCTTGTGTTGTGTGATCAGAATATAGTTACGGTCGATTCGTGTACTTCTCCTTTGCGAGCAATAGATCCGTTCCATCCACCTCTTGAAATTTCACTACGAATAACAAATTTACAATATAGCTCAAAGAATACAGCTAAAAGGTTGAAGTTCTTCTCAGCTGATTACAATGCTATTAACCAAAGTCTTGAAAAAGTACAATGGATTAATGAACTCTGCGAATTTCGAGATGTGGATGGGATGGTTTCTAGATTTTATGACATTCTTAATGATATTATAAAAGCTCATGTACCCTCGACTTGTAGCCGAAAGGAGGGAGTACCAATTTGGTTTTCTCCAAGCCTTATAATGGGGGATTTACATGGGTGACTAAAGCCGCACGATTTCAGCCGCACGGTGAAAATCGACCGTGTAAATGCCAATTCGGCGAGGCCGCAAGTGACTAAAGCAGCAAGCCCCAACTTTTGTAGCGTTTACACGGGTGACTAGCCGCACGATTTCCGCAGCACGGTGAAAATCGACCGTGAAAATTCCAATTCGGCGAAGCCGCGAGTGACTAAAGCCGCAAGCTCCAAAGTTGGGTATCATTCGACTTTTGCAGCACGGCGCTCAGCTCGGCGGAACGCGGTGGGCAAAGAGTAAAAAATATATGTATAGGAACGTACATAGAACGAACAGGATACGTACAGAGGAACAGCTTTCATAGAAACTTCTAAATCGATACAAATTTTATAAATAAATAAATTATTTTTGCTTAAAACATTGTAGGAACAAATATTGTTACATATTTATTTTAGTCACAAATGTTTCGTCATAATTACTGACATGCAAATATTATATTATTACATGAATATAAATTAAGCCATACAATTATTATATTAAAATAAAATTAACTCATTTCATTACACACAATTTATTAAAATTACCTAATATTAATTACATTTGTAAGGGATGTCATAGAAGATTAGGGTAAATTAAAGTCTAGCGTTAGTACAGAGTTATTGAGAAAGTCTTATACACACCACAACCCAGCATCGAACCTGCACCAGCACGTGTGTGACTCAAGGGGTCTATTCACTATACTGTAATAATTATAATAAAGCAAGCCTATTATTGTTTATATATTATATGAGACATTTTAAATATTATTTTAATGTTACCCGACTGCGCGACGCAAAGGAGTAGTAATGTGCTTATTAGCCTTCGAATGTATATACCTACATAATATGTGTGTGGATTGTACCTTTGGCAACTATTTAGACCAAACGCGTAGGCTCATTTCTTTACTAACTACCGTATACTTTCTATATATTTATATTTTTTATACTAGAAACTATTTCATTGTTAGGTATTCAATATATATTTAGGTCAAAAGTCCCGACTACTGGACTGACCTTTACTTTTCGTTTTTACGCAGTCGGGTTTTCTTTTATTTTTTCATACACATGCCATTTGCAAATTTTAAATCATATTAAAATATATGATTTTTAGGGCCGATAGTTTAATAAAGCACTTATTATACTCAGATACAAAAAGAGGTCATGTTTAGAATAATTTTTCTGGTCTTATTTGGTGGCTTACTCTGTGGCTCAGTGGTTCAGCGCTTTGGTGCTCAAACCGGAGGTCGCAGGTTCGAATCCTGCCGAAGGAACAAAAGTATTTCTGTGTTCCTGGGTCATGGATGTGTATTAAATATGTGTATAATATAATAAAAATCTTAAATACTTATATGTAAGTATAAAATTATTAAATATACTTCCCGTTGTCTGGTACCTGTGGCACAAGTTCTTCGGATACTTAGCACGGGGCCAGATTGACGTGGTGTGGAGCGTCGATAGATATTATTATTTTTGTTTAAAAATACCCAATAACAGCGGATTTATTGACCTTAAAATTGGATAAAAAGAATCTAACGTAAGATAAAAGTGTTTTAGAAATCCTCAAAATCGGACATTTCTAAACTAAGCCCATAGGTCGATGCCGTCTTGTATTCCAAACTTAAAAGTAGAACACCCGTGTACCAATTCTACTTAGTTTTTGAGATAAATAATTTGGAAGATGGTCAATTTTTCAAGTCATCGATTCATAAAATTAATTTATTACGTCAATTGCGAGGCGTTGTAAACTTGTTATATACTTTGTTCGATACACCAGTTAGATGCGCATTTATTATACTTTATTACGTTTCTACCACTTGAGTCCTTTGAGAGATATTTAATTTTTTTTCACTTTTCAAACTTTATTTTTTTTCTTCGATACTAAGTTGTTTCCGCAATTATTTTTTATACTAAACCATACTTTGTCATAGTTTCTTTATTAAGGATTTTTTTCTATTGCCAATCAAACTAGGAATGGGAGAAATAAGCATTCTTTTATTTTTAATTAGCCTTTTATGAGCATTTTTAAGAGCAAAGTTTCATATAGGTACCATAGATTTTACGAAAACAAAAAATTCATAAACTCCGATGAAAGGTTTTGTGAGCCCGGGAAGGGGACCACTCTAGTTAGGCAATAACTAACCCGTGGTTATACATACAACCCGAAGGAGCGGAGGTAAAGCATCACGGAGCCGATCAGGACCCATGCCGCCGCTAGGCAATATATTGTATATAATATATATGTAATATATTGTAAAGAAAATAAAGATTTTTTGATTTTGATTTGATTTTGATTGAATATTAAAAAAATGTTATTTGTCGTCATGACAACCAACATTAATCAGTTGCATGTACACATCACAATTCTCAATCTCACATGACACAAGAAAATTTTGCGTACGTAATTCACATCGTGAATCGTGATTGAGGTCATATTGTTTAACTACCATGAATAAAAATAACACCATCGAGTTTTTGGAATGCTATGAAAGGCATCCATGCTTATGGATTTATTGATTGATTTATTTATTTATTTATTATATATATCATAGATATATAATATTAATCACTAATATATATGCAATTATTCAAGCAGTTCTTGAATAATTGCATAAGTACTTAACAATTTCAATTCCGGCACGAACACCCATTCTGCTCAACATTTTCGAAGGAAATAACCAAGCCGCATGCTGCTTTAGTCACCCGTGTAAACGGGCTTGCGATTCGGCGAGGTGAGGCGATTTGGCAGACGGCTCGCCGCACGGCGAAAGCAGTCCCGTGTAAATGCCTCATTAGATTGCTAAAACTGAAGCGGAAATGTCACACCAATTATAAAAAGTACAAAAATCCTCTCGACAAAATTGAATTCCAATACTTGCGCAAGGACTGTGATGGTCTCATTTCTAGTAATTATAGGGCATATATCGAAAACATTGAAGCGCAAATCACTAAAAATCCGAAATATTTCTGGACTCATCTGAAAAACTTGCGTAAATCGTGTTCTAGCTACCCATCTCGCATGCACTTGGATACTGACACTGCAAACTCGCCAGATAAAACATGCGAACTTTTTGCAAAGCACTTTTCTTCCGTATATCGCGTGAATAGTGGGGTCTCTCCTAGCAGAACTGAAGATTACTTCCAAACATGTGCTTCTAATATGCCATTATTCAAATTAAGGTTGCATGACGTATTCGTAATGTTAAAAAAACTAGACTGCACTAAGGGCCCAGGACCGGATAACATACCTCCTATATTCTTAAAGACAGCGGCGTGCACAGGATTATGACACTGGGTATGCGGCGGAGTAGTCGGTCACAAAAACTTTTATTTTATAGATATTTAGCATAGCCACAGCCAAGCGACGGATCTCTAAGTCGGAAACCATGCCAACAGAACTAACAGAACTTCATAACTTTTAACATGAAACTTTCGAGTTACATTCCCTTTTTGCTGATTTAATTGTTGTAACTCGGGTACACACCTACCTTTAGACACCATTTGAATCTTTTCACTGAATGACAATTGTGAGAACTTATTATTTTTAATTTTTAATAAACACACATTTTCAACACAACATTTTCAAATAACATTTTTAAAAAATAAAACAATTAAAAAGCAAATCACTACAATTTTTATAGAACTTCAGTAATAAACTGTTAAATGTACACACTTTCAAATGTTAAAATGAAAAATCTTTTAAGAAAACTATAAATATTAAATATAATAGCAAACGAAAAATAACAATGCGTTTTCACATGAAAAAATGGCTTCATTGAAACACATTTCTGATATTTAAACAAATAAAACCTTACTAAAACAAAATTGCATCATGTGCATACATGAGTAAAGATTTTACGTCAATTATAATTAGTCGCATTATAGGCCACCGTGCCACGAATATACCCGATTACTTCCGAGACCCGACAACTGCCGAACTTCGCCGAAGTCGATAGCATGCCGCTGGAGGCGGACGAGTCGCGCCTTGGGATATTCATAGGTGTGTGCGTTTGCGAACTGTGTACGGACACTAAAATTACTACACACATGCGAACAAATCTCCTGCGAGACGACAAGGTATGACTCATGAGTCGCATCACCAATATACGCCTGGCAAACATAATGTTCATGCAAATAGGTGCTATTATAAAATATTAGGCGTTTTTAAGTTATTATATTCTATGTATTCATTTATTTACTATTAATTAAAGTCATCTAAAACGTACGAACGTTTTATTAAAATATCTGTGAATGGTAAGTAAAGCACTGCATTTCTGCCTTTAAGGAGCGCACGCCCCTGCTTAAAGAGATGTGCTAAATCTTTAGCTTTACCACTCTTAATAATTTTTAACACCTCATTAGAGGCTGGCAAATACCCTGCATTGTGGAAACATACCAGAGTTGTCCCAATTTTCAAAAAAGGTCGAAAAGACTCCGTATCCAACTACAGGCCCTATATTGTCTCTATATTGTCTACCGTATCAAAAGTCTTTGAATCATTAGTCTATTCACATTTGCACGATCACCTTGGGAGCAGCATCAGTCAATTCCAGCACGGTTTCATGTCAAAAAGATCAACTCAAACAAATCTTCTCTCCTACACAACTGATTTGATTGACGCTGTTGATAAGGGATCTGAAATTGATGCTATTTACACTGATTTTTGATAGGGTTGATCACAAAATACTTGTTATCAAATTACGTGGATACGGTGTATCTGGATCACTTCTAAAATGGTGTCAATCATATCTACACCTTCGTAAGGCGTCTGTTGTAATCGACGGTTACGAGTCCAGTGCCTTTAGCTGTACCTCTGGTGTGCCCCAAGGGTCAATTTTGGGCCTGCTATTCTTCAATATATTCATTAAGGATTTAAGTGACGCCATCGTTAACTCGAAAATATATATGTTTGCCGACGACTTAAAACTTACTCGCGTGGTAAACAGTGAGATTGACCAACTCCTGTTGCAACATGATTTGAACCGCTTAGTAACATGGTGCCAAAACAACAAGATGGATCTTAATACATCAAAGTGTTTTCACATGAGGTTTTCTCGTAGGCGTAATAAACTTGAGACCACCTATACCCTTCGTGATGACGTTGTCAGCTCTGTATCCGAAATTTGTGACTTAGGCGTTCTAATGGATAGTGAACTTCGTTTTATAGCTCATGTCGATAACATTATAGGTTCTGCCGGCAAATCATTGGGATTTATTCTTCGTAACGGAAAAGCTTTTAAGAGACCACAGACTCTCATACTCCTATTCAATTCTTTAGTTAGAAGTAAACTTGAATACTGTAGTTCAGTATGGTCTCCCACTTACAAGATTCATATTGAAAGAATTGAAAAGCTACAAAAGCGTTTCTTAAGAAGTAAGTGCTTTAAAGATATTTTTGAACCTAACAAATCGTATCTGGACAAGTTACGTATCATGGGCATGCAGAGCCTCGAATCAAGACGTGCTATGCTGGATGCGTCCATGTTCTACAAAATCTTGCATGGAGCAATTAACTCTGCAGATTTACTGTCAAAGATATCTTTTAGAATACCCCACCGTATGCCGCGTTATCCAGTCCCATTGTTCTCAAAATACACATGCCGCACGAACCTTCGTAAAAATTCTCCCTTTTCCAGAACTGTAAACTTATTTAATAGCATTTCAGATCAGGTTGATGTATTTTTTGATAGCCTTACAAAAATTAAAAATATTGTTTTAAAAAAATTTAACCACGTTCCAGATAGCTTTAATTATAATATGTGATTCTATTTAAATTATTATTATTTTCATTATTTTATTACCAATTTATTTCCAATTTCATTTCATTATTTTGTTAATTAGTCTTTAATGTAATTTCGTAATTTTTAATGAGGATCTTTTATCTTGTAAAATATGTATTTTAGCTATACTTATTAGTTACATAGTAATAAAATTTGTAGGTTAAAATAGTGTCCCAATGCATGTTGAGACCAAATGTAATTAGTTGTTGTATCTAGCTGTAAATTTTAATGTATTTTATTATTATGCCAATTTTGATGCAAAACTGTTTTTGGTCCTTAAATAAATAAATAAACTTATTATGTCCCCTTTTAAATAAAAACTTTCAAGATCTCTAGTATTTTTATTCAATTTGGAACACTTAAAAATCGTTCGATTTGAACAAGTGAACTTTTATGTTGAAGGTTTTACACTTACATATTTTTATGTAGGAGCGGCGATAAATTTTCAATTTTATTGATTTTGATACATAATACTTTTGGTGACAGACGCAAGGCTGAGCTTGTTATCTCATTCCATTTATCAAGAGATATCAAAAATTCGCAGTTTAATTGATGTTAAAGTCTTATATTTACGCTGACATTTCCCACGAAATTTCGGTATCATATCGAATACTAAAATGCATGTTGTGTCATATATTGATATAGGTACCAGTATATAATTTCCTGTTGCTTCATATATGGGTTTTCGTATTGGATTTTTTTTATAAAACTAGGGGCAAACGAGCAAACGGATCACCTGATGGAAAGCGATTACCGTCGCCCATGGACACCCGCAACATCAGAGGAGTTGCAAGGGCGTTGCCGGCCTTATAAGAGGGAATACGCTCCCTTCTTGAAGGTTTACAGGTCGTAATGGTCCGGAAATAATGCGGAAAAATTTCTAGTGAGCTGAATTTTTGTATACACCTTTATTACGGCATTGTAATAAAGGTGTGAAAAATCGACATTGATATCGTGTCGGCTAAAAAGGTTATAAAGGTCAAAAGGTCATGAAAATCACTTTAAATATCCACGCTCGTACATACTCTTTATTTTGCACACATATTCTAACAATGTAGGATCTGAAGGAGTTTGATGAAATTTGGTATGGTAGTTGTTTAAGCTCTGGATTAACACATAGTCTACTTCTTATCCCGAAAAAGTGCGGTGGAGCCGCGGGAAAAGTTAGTACATATGAAAGCGAATTAAACAGTCGGGTAAAAAGTAGAAATGTGGATTTTTTGTGACGATGTTTTGATACCTACCGATTGAGCAAAGAATTTGACATTTAACTTGGCAAAAAATCGTTTATGATCTTAATCAAGATAATAAATTATTGCGAGTAAATAAAAATAAGGTAATTTATAATTTGGGTTAAAATGTAGGTATCTCAGCACCAGTTTAATGTAAAACATGAATTTTAAACAGAATTTGTGAAGGTAAAATGTAATTGGATAATTTTAACACACCCTTCTACAATTTTTACTTTATCATAAGTTATTATAGGCTTATATTTAGTACTAAATAAATGGTACTTGAAAATACTTAATTTTTTAATATTTTAATAACTATTGATACTTGAAACCGAAAAATATTCACCATTTGAAATGAGTAGGAGTCTACAAACATTTGGTGACATAGAAATAGTAGCATTGGATACAATACATGTGCCAATCATAGAACAGTACAATACAAATTATTTTATAACAAAGCACAATGACTTCGGCTTTAAATAGTTGATAGTGTCCCAGAAAATAGCAAACTATCTAGAAATACACTTGTACCAATCCAAATTGATTACGAAAAGTGGGTGAATGCCTGCTAGTGCTAAATCAGGGTTTCCCAACCTATTTTAGGATGTGATTATAAATTACTAGCTAAATACGGTAGGTATCTCATGGGAACACTACACTTTTTCGGGATAAAATATTTTAATCGAGGCCTATGTTTTAATCCAGTGCCTAAACTACTACCATACCAAAGTTCATCAAAATTCGTTCCGTAGATTTCGTGAAAGAGTAACAAACATCCATCTATCCACACATCCATCTTCACAAACTTTCACATTTATAATAGTAGTAGGATTCTTTTGCCCTCTATGATATTTTTAACGAAATTTATTTAATTCTATAAATATTTCTTTTTGTATGGAAATAAATAATAATTTTACCAACCTAAACTTGTCTAATAGCAACTGACGAGGCGTCGATTAGTATTTGTGATAAAAAAAACAACGCTTTGCACTCCAGGATAGCCGCGCAAAGTTGAAAACTTGAACATTAAATTTGAAAAACCGCCATCTAGGTTAAAAATACGAACTAAAATAGCTTCATGCTCGCGTAAGGGAACTAAGACAGCAAACAGTTGCAAGTTGCATCTTACGAATTTTCGATCAGGGTCACTTGTCCTGACGTGAGTTTAACATTTTTTACCCATCCCAAGAAAAGTGTACAACGCCGCTAAAGAAGTTTTCACTTCAAAAAATACCTAATACCTAAGTATACATAATTTATGGCTTGGCAATTGGCATACCCCCATTGGCATCTCTCTACGCCCTTCTAGGGAAGCGCGCCCCACTGGTTGGAAACTTCGGGGGAGAAGTTTCCAACCAGTGTGGCGCGCTGGTTATACAAATTTGTGATAAAAAAATATCTATACATGATTTGTGGCTTGCATGAGATAAAGCCTGGTGACAGACAGACAGACGGACTGACAGCGGAATTTCAATAATATGATCCCGTTTTTAACCTCTGGGTACGGAATCCGGTAATGTTCATCCGGTAAATCTTGAGATAAATGTTTAAGCCTTATATAGGTAGGTATTAAAAAAAATATATTTGCTAATACAGTCATACACTTAACTTTACAGTAGTTCAGTTTGTATTTCTTCATCACTTCATTACAGTAATTATGAATTTTCTTAAGTTACTCATAAACAGCTCTCAAAGAGACGTCTGAATGTTGTAACTGTGAAAAGGGTTCTCGGGGGCTTAATGTTATTACAATTCCTAATAAACGGATCTGAACAATAATGAATTTCAATTCATTATTGTTAAATTAATTATTATTAGGTCAAATAATACGTTTTAGAATAATAATCTTGATACGTTGAATCTAAATTTATAGACGCTTCAAATCAGTGTCCAATTCTAATGCACTCGGCTATGTTATGCATTTTAGTTGTTATCTAGTTTTAAATATTTATTATTGTCAGGTGGAGGTAATTTATCTGTGGGTATACAAATACAAAAATGGATATACAAAAATGATGTTTATTTTCACTCACAAATATAAGTTAAAGCCCTCTTGCACCATAATAATATAAGTACTAAATAGAACTAGCTGTCCATATGGCCGACTGATGCGATCTCGTCGTTGCACACAGACGATACGATTTTGCATCCGTTCAGGCCGAACTGAAGGAAAACCGGACTGTGTATGGACCCCTTTAAAGTATACATCGCGTCGCTCGGTCTGACCCTAACCTACACTCGACGCTACCGAAGTTCGCACTTAACCTTAATGTGTAACGAACCGAAAAATTGCTATCAGACATCCTTATACAACTTTGAAAGGAATCCAACATTACGTCATTCAGGACAAAATGAAAGAGACATTGAAAATATTTGTAAGGAAATCTGTTCAAAATATATTTCCTCCGCCTTTCAACTACTAGAAAATAGAAGATAAGGCTCTCTCTTTCAAGTATCAATCCCTGTTCTGTACAGCTATCCAATTTGCGCACAATCCTTCCTCTCACGCCCATATATTTTGAGGGATTGGGCATTAATTTGGAATATGTCAGCTGTTATTTCTCTGATGTATTGCCTTTTAACGTTAAAAATATTAAGATTGATTATAGAAATAAATGCGATCTCGTCTTTTATACACCATTGCGTAGTTATTGCGTAGTTCTGCTTCAGACTTTGATGGAAAGTTCCGTCTCAGTAGTTTGAATTCAAGAAGTATGTCTTTATTTTCAACAAAACTGAATCGTTATTCTGGCGAAGATTTCATATATATTTTACGGAATCTTATAATATAAATATTTTAGTAGGAAGATACATTATTTTCTTCAAATTAATCTGACCAATTTACCAATTCTCTTTAAAACCATGAAGGTAGGTACTCTTGTAATAATTAAGCCATTTATTTATTTCATGCTTTATGAGTACCTACAAAACACACAATATTAATAATACATGGGCGTAGCCAGGGGGTGGTTTAGGGGGTTCAAACCCCCCCCCCCCCCCGAAATGGGCCGGCTGGTATATATACAGAGATCTGACCCATATACAGAGGCATAGTTAGAAATGTTGTTATTAGTTTGGCTTAAGGACATATTATAAAATTCAGTATTTTTTCGCATTACAGTCTTTCAGGGTTTAAAGCTGAAAGGGTTAAAACATAAGAAAAATGAGGGCCCTTTAATCTAACAACCCCCCCAACCTCCGCCGCGCGCGCGAAAGTAAAACCTGGCTACGCCCGTGTAATAATATTAAAAAGAACATACATGTTTTCAGCGTTAGGTATTTCTATTGCAATTGACTAAAATATTATTTATTTAGTAACATTTTTCATTGACTTTTTCTTTTGTTGCTAAATATTAAAATGACTTTATAAGACCTAAATAAAAATGGCGATCGAAAAGGCGACACGAGGATAAAAGCTTTCGTTTGTAATTAAGATAATGTTACCGAAGTTATTGCTAAAATCTTCAATGCACTTAAATATTGACCGTAATTAAAAATTTTAATTAGCATTGCTGTAATGATTAAGATAAGAAACGAATTATTTTTATAATTTAACGAAATATAAATTCATAATTATTATAATATACTAGATGGCCACAATTCGTCAAACTGTAAATTTTGCTGCAAATAATAGTACCTAGCCTATGTGTTAATCCACAGTCTAAGCTGCTACTATACCAAATTTCATTAAAATCCGTTCAGTTCGATATCAATTTTATCAGTACCTAACTACCGTACGGCAGTCTAAACTCCAATAGATGATAACCTTAGGTAAATTAAAAAAAGCCGTTTTTAATTTACCTAAAGTTATCATATATTGGAGTTCCATAAAGCGACATAAATTCCTCAATATTTCCGTCCGTGAGGCTGAATTCAGCAATTGCTCCACTTTGTCGGCAATACGAGGCTTGCAGCCAAACCAGTCGTTCGCCTAATCTTTTATGATCCACAATATAGCAAGTAATATTATTACAAGCCTCAATTATTATTCGTCTTAATAATAATTATCTTCGCTTATAAATATTTTAAAGTTCACATAAAAGTAGGCCAAAATTATAGTATTTATAGAGAGGCCGCTTGGTATGATATATTTATTATTTTTAGGGCAGATTTTTCTAAACGATTGAAAAATTGGCCTATAGTCAACTATATAGTGTCAATTGTTAACTACAAGCTTCACGGGCTATTATTATAAATCTTCTTCTTCTTCGTCGTCCGCGTGGAACAGTTACTTTGGGATATTGCTAAAATTTACCCGCTTCTTCATTTATGTAGAAGGAGAAGCGCTTCCACCTCACTCACGACTGCCCGCCCTCAGATCAAATAAAAAACCACGCGCTATCTTGGTCTTTTATTTGATCTGAGTGCCCGCCCGCGCCGCGCGTTGTACATTATTATAATTGCGCGTTTGATTATTTTATTACTGCGATATCTTCTAAAATACTCATTGAAATCAAATGATGTACAAGGCAAATTTCTTCTACATTAAATGCTTGTAATGAATAACGTATTTAATTGGATAAGGATTAATATCATCTTTATGAAAACACCTTCACAAATAATGCTTACTTTTAAAAGGTTATAGTGAGCCAACCTTAAAAGGTTAAAGTTAGTAAAATATACATTCGCGGACTTTTTTTAGAACTTTTAAAGGGGAACAATTTTGTCATACACCATTTTAACAAAACTGGAACCGTTTCCGCAGCGTACGCAGCGAAAGCTCTCAAAAGGAAAAAAAACGATTTTGTAACAGTCTTGATTGGTGCTCCGCTCGTATTGAACTTATCTTGATGTTATAATATAGCCTAAAGCCTTCCTCGATAAGTAGACTATCCAACACAAAAATATTTTTTCAATTCGTACTAGTAGTTCCTGAAATTAGCGCGTTCAAATAAACAAACAATACAAACAAACTCTTCAGCTTTATAATATTAGTATATAATAGATTGACACCAATTTTTTTAACGGACCAATAATTTAGCCGCTAGCACATGTTGTGTGGCTTCGCCGTAGTCGGGTAAAAAAACACTTTACAAGTATGTATCGCTTGAGAATCTACGTATTTCATTAATTCATTTAAAAACTTAGCACAAAAATGTTAAGACTTTTGGTATTAAAATGTTTGTGTATTTTTAATGTCAGTGTTCCCTCGAGAAGGCAATTCGCGTGTTCATTGTAAAAGAAGTATGAAAACTTTCATTTAATTCGAATGATAAACTCGCTGCGATCACTACTCACTAGATAGAGATACCCACAGAGGTAATTGGCAGGTAAATCGGAATATAAAACCTCTTTAGGCCAATTAAATTTTGCCAAACTCACAAAGGCATAAGGGTAAGGATACACAAAAGCTATCACTTTTCCGTTCGTGCGTTAAAACTTCAAGCACGTCCGCGTCGTATTGTTCGTCGCTTGTCGCTGTTTTGCTGTCCCTGTTTCATTTAACTTGCTGTCTCTGTTTCTAAAATTAGTCGGTTTCGTAGTTCAAAAGAAACAAAGATGTATAACTTGATATTCTCTCTACATTCATATTACAAATGTCTTAAAAACGTCGTCTGTAAGCATTTGTTACAAAATTACGAGCTCCTATTCTTTTTATCAGTCTAGTTGTGATAATTTAACTAAAAATATAAAAGTTTGAATGTATAATCTTCATTGTATTTCATTTGGAATATTAGATTAATAGGTAAATCTATGGAGTATTTGAATACAACGAAGCTACCTACCTTCTACCCATGGTAGTATGACCACGTACAGAATAGTCCGATTTTGATACATTTTTTTGTTGTCTTGGTTTAGTTCTAAGTTGGTCCCATTGTCACCAAATGGTAAACCTGGTGATGGATTCCATGATAAACTAAGGGAACTCATCGATAATTATATGGACTATACGTTGATTTCGGCTTTTTAATGTTAAGACTTAGCAATAAATACATACAAAACGCGACAAAACGCTCGCCGTTCATATGTCCTCACCTCACTTTAACAGTCCACATTCCGACACGTGCAGTGCAGTCCGCTGCCCCACATCGCAGCTAACGTGACTTCAATAATTTCGGCAACTACGACTCGAAATTGAATCACTGGTTAATTGTCACTAGATAAAGGTTGAGAGCTCCGTGTCTAGGTGAGTAGACAGTTGATTTGCACTCGAGAAAGTGCAGGTTCTATTCCCAGGTTGTGGCGTGTACCAATGAGACTTTTGAAGATCTCAAGTAGGTAACGGACGCTCTAAACGGTGAAGGAAAAGATCGCCAGGAAACCCGCACATAGTTGGCCCCAGACGTATTGACCAGTCCATTCCTTTGGACTAGGCTGACTGTATTGTGTATGTGTTTGGGCAACCATTCGACATTTAAAACCACCTGTCCCAGGCACTACAGTATTTCAAGAGTGATTATTTCACTCGGAGAATACTGTATAAATCATCCAAAAACGGATGAAAAGGCCTAAGTAAAGGTGATTATTTGAGCGTCCACGGCCGGCGTAGTGGCGCTTTGGTTTCATTGAACTGAGTAGGTTAGATGGGCAAATGTGCGAATGGACTGGACGATACTGTGAGGATAGCCTTTAACTTTCTTATTCCACGAAAAAATCTTCTAAATAAAACAAAAACGTTAAATTTCCACAAACTCCTCAGATACAAATTAGTAATTTCGTACATTAGCTCTTAAGACCAGGTAGACCAAGCGAAATAGGCATTTAACGCTTCCAAGAGTTGCCCGCAATTGCCGCAAAGCGAGCCGCGCGCCTACGTCGCCGGCGTGAACTTACATGAACCCAAAGTGTTACAGTGTAGTCGTGTCGGCAGTAGGTCATCTTATTTTATTATTTGTATTGAAAAAGATAATAAAATCCATATGTAACTGTTTTAATGCAACACATAGCACACATAATTTGAATAGATATTATAGGTAGGTACCTAAGTAAAAAATGCTTAAATTTTATTCAATTACTAGCTGATGCCCGCGGCTCCGCCCGCGTATGTACAGTAACCCATGGGAATCGTATATGTCCCGCGATAAAAAGTAGGCTATGCCCTTCCCTATGGTCTACTTTATGTCTGTGCCAAATTTCATGATGATCGGTTTAGTAGTTTTTTCGTGAAACAGTAAATAAAGTATCCCACGGGAACCGTACATTTCCCCGCGATAAAAAATAGCTTATGTCTTTTCTCAGGCTCTAGAATATCTATGTACCAAATTTCATTTATATCGGTTCAGTAGTTTTGGCGTGAGAGACGGACAAACACACACTTTCCCATTTATAATATTAGTATGGACTAGCTGTTGCCCGCGACTTCGTCCGCGTCAACTGATGGCGCAATAATGCATTAATTTCGACCAAATTTGATTACCATAAAAAAGGTTATAGTGAGTCAATCTTAAAAGATTTTTTTACATCATTTAAAGAGGAATAATTATTTTATACATATTTTTTGGGTAACTTGAGCCGTTTACATAGCGCACGCAACACGCTGTGTTCGATGTGTGCATGGAGACGAGTACCTATCGTTAGCTCGTGTGGTCACTAAAGTACGTGTCGTTTCGTGAGATAAAAATACTGTATCAGGTACATAGGTGCTGGCGATTTGATGGTAACTACTTAGGCAGACACTTGCAAAAAATGTATTCCTACTGCCGAGTCCGCACGTTTGCCACTTGCCGCAAAATCCAAACCTCCACAAACGTTTGACTTTTTGAAAATCCGGATTTCCGAATTTTTCTCCCAAAAATCCGGATTATCCGGATAATTCAATTTTTTTCATTTTTTTTAAATTTGTTGCATAATTTATAAAACTTTAATGTTAATTTTACTACTATGTTGTAGCAAAACTTATTTATTAGTAAAAAAAAGAGTTACTTTTTTATAATTTAATTTAAATAAATTCTTATTTTAAGTTGTAAGTATTAGAATTACAATCTGAATAAATAAAAACATAATGAGATTTTATCAAAATTATATACTTAATTATATTTATTTTTTCATTTTTAGAAATATTTTTGATTACGTTTCAAATCCTACAATGTTCAGTTTTATAGTTAGTATATTATTTTAAATAAGGTATGTATATATTGTTATTTACTAAATGTTCCAGCAGAAAGAATTATAAAAAAGTGGAATAGCCTGTGATCTTTTTAACGCTTTTTTTACATATCTACGCCACAGTTCACCACTACCGTTTTCGTAAAGTTCCATTTCTATGTGAAAGTACTAACGTACGAAAATTAATACAGTTTAATAAAACGTAGGAAACTGAAAATCCTTTAAATCGAGATCCGGGGAGTGAAGACAAATCATTTGAAAAATGGGGCTGGATAAATAATTTTGTATGGACGAAATTGGACTACTTTCGAGTTATTGAAATTAAAAACCACCCACCTGTTTGGGTAATAATTAAACATGTAAATGGTGCTTTTAATTCCCTCGGAAACTAACAGAAGTATAATAAGCAATTCTAAGCACAATTTAAAATCTATAACTGTTGTAAGATCTTTATTTTAACATTTTACTTACAAATAAACAGTAACATCTTACTCTTCATTGCACTTTGAAGTTTCCGCTATAAGATGAAAACTACATTACTTAAAAAAAAAAATAACAGTGGTTTACACAAATCGTTGGTGCTATTTTTGACACCTATATCTTTAAAATATTATCTAAAAATAATTATTTCTACGCAAAAACAGGAGCGTTGATTTTCATTTAGTTTTGCTACTGACTCGTTAGTTTAGGTTAGTTTAGTTCAATCAAATTAATTTTAATAATAAAAAAAATATTACCTTCATTCATTCGGCAAAACTCTCTCTAATCTTAAACCAACCAGTCAGGTATTATCGACTCCAAAACTTCTTCCTGATATCATAGAGATAAGATTTAGGTATTTGGAGTTAGATATTCATTATTTAGAAGATAATTAAATATAGTTAAACCACTACATTTCTTTTTAAGCTGTCATATTAATTTGGCATTCTATGATTGCAGAAATTAAAATTGCAATAATATGTTTCGACTTTCGTTAGTAAGAATTCAATAAATATAAAAATACAAAGCTTTAATTGGGTTTGGATTTGCTTATTATACTTCTTACTACTTGTGCAAGTGAAACTGAAACCATATTCAGTGTTTTTATAAATTGGATCACCTATTACTGAACTGTACTACTACTGAAAAAAATATAAAATGGTAAGTATCTTAGAAACAGTCCATACATATACATATATTTAAAATATTATCTAAAAATAATTATTTCTACGCAAAAACAGGAGCGTTGATTTTCATTTAGTTTTGCTACTGACTCGTTAGTTTAGGTTAGTTTAGTTCAATCAAATTAATTTTAATAATAAAAAAAATATTACCTTCATTCATTCGGCAAAACTCTCTCTAATCTTAAACCAACCAGTCAGGTATTATCGACTCCAAAACTTCTTCCTGATATCATAGAGATAAGATTTAGGTATTTGGACTTAGATATTCATTATTTAGAAGATAATTAAATATAGTTAAACCACTACATTTCTTTTTAAGCTGTCATATTAATTTGGCATTCTATGATTGCAGAAATTAAAATTGCAATAATATGTTTCGACTTTCGTTAGTAAGAATTCAATAAATATAAAAATACAAAGCTTTAATTGGGTTTGGATTTGCTTATTATACTTCTTACTACTTGTGCAAGTGAAACTGAAACCATAGTCAGTGTTTTTATAAATTGGATCACCTATTACTGAACTGTACTACTACTGAAAAAATATAAAATGGTAAGTATCTTAGAAACAGTCCATACATCTATACTAATATTATAAAGAGGAAAACTTTGTTTGTATGTTTGTTTGTTTGTTTGTTTGTTTGTTTGTAATGAATAGGCTCAAAAAGTACTGGACCGATTTCAAAAATTCTTTCACCATTCGAAAGCTACATTATCCACGAGTAACATAGGCTAAATTTTATTTTGGAAAAAAATAGGGTTCCGTAAGATATTTAGGTTTTTCGGACACAAGGTGTAAAAAATCCACCAGAAAAGTTACTTATTTTGCGTACGCTGCCTAAACTATAAAAGATAGAACCATATAATGTTCTAATTAATTGTAGATCTTATAAATATCTACAAAAAAGTCCGCGACACACTATACCTATCTATGTTTACGCGAATATTGTTCATTGTTTTAAACACTTACGGATTTTGTCGCACAACACGAAACACTTACGGAAAACAATCACGACAAAACAATTAAATTTTGGATGTGAAAATACCGAATATTGAATACTAAATTACCATGTTGGCTAAAGAATGTAAGGAATAAAAAATTACAAATCTGGTGACTAAATAATACCACTGAATATTCCAAACTGGCAGACAGATATTATATTAGCGAACAAATAACCATCTTGGCGACAATTTGTGAGTACACATTTAATTTAAGAATAGGTACATATATTTTCCGTAATGTAGGTAACTCAAAAAACATACAAGCAGCAAAACCAGCGCACATAAAAAAACAAAGGAGCGTACAAAATTCCCAATTTTTAATTTTCCTCGACTTTAGGGGGGGTGTAGATATTGTGTAGATTCATTTTGAAATTTAAAAATAACGGTAATTCATTTTTTTGCAAAATTAACATAGGTGTCGTTACCAGGTTTTTGGGGATGCTGGATACGAAAATGACATTCATTTTGAAATTCCAATATGGCGGACATACTTAATTTTATAAAAATAATATGGTTGTCCCTTTGTTGGTTTCTAGGGGTGCTGATTACAAAAAAGTCATCCATTTTAAATTTCCTTAGTAACCCTCAAATTTTCTTCATGATGAAAGAAAAAGAAATTTGAAAATCCTGAATTTTCCAAAATTTCCATAGCTTTATACATCGCTCATAATATCTCAAAGTAGAGAATTGCCATATTTTTTTTCTATAATCACTTCTATCTCAGAAACAGTGCATCTTGAAAAATAATGAAAATTACCTCACCCTTAAAAACCCCGCAACCATATATTTTCTTCATGATGGGGAAAAAGAAATTCGAAAATCCTGAATATTCCAACATTTCTATAGCTTTATGCATCCCCGGTATCTCAATGTAGAGCATTTATATTTTTTTTATAAAATTGATTCTATCTCGGAAACGGTGCATCCTAATGAAAAATAATGAAAATTTCCTCCCCCTTAGAAACCCCGCAACATCATATTTACTTCATGATGGAAGAAAAAAATCTGAAAATCCTAAATTTTCCAAATTTTCTATAGCGTTTTACACCGTTCGTGTCTCAAAGTAGAGCATTATCGTATTTTTTTTCTATAATGGCTTCTATCTCAGAAACGGTGCATCCTACTTGAAAAATAATGAAAATTACCACCCCCTTAATAACTCCGTAACCATATATTTTCTTCAAGATGAGAGAAAAAGAAATTCGAAAATCCTGAATTTTCCAACATTTCTATAGCTTTATACATCCCTCGTATCTCAATGTAGAGCATTTAATTTTTTTTTATAAAATTGATTCTATCTCGGAAACGGTGCATCCTATTGAAAAAATAATGAAAATTTCCTCCCCTTAAGAACCCCGCAACACCATATTTTCTTCACGATGGAAGAAAAATAAATTTGAAAATCATGAATTTTCCAAAATTTCTATAGCTTTATACACTGTTCGTGTCAAAGTAGAACATTGCCATATTTTTTTTCTATAATCGTTTCTATTTTAGAAGCGGAAAAATAATACTATTACTGGAAATATAATAAAAATTTCCTCCCCCTTAACCCGGAAATCGCATATTTTTTTTCATGAATGCCAAAAAAAGAAATTTGAAAATCCTGAATTTCGAAAAGTTTCTATACCTTACATAGCTGGCACCTCTACAAACTACATGTTAATTTTACGAAGATTGGATAGTCTCCATTTTGGAAAATCCAATTTCATTGGAAGACAATTTTATAATCAGCATATGAAACATGAAAAAAGACATCCATTTTTAATAAAAAAAAATATACGCCATTTTGGAATTTTAAAACGGATTTTATTTTCATATTATTCTGCACCCCCAAAAACCTTGAAAACGATACCCATACCAAAGAAAAAAAACCTCCAATAGTATCCAAAACTGGGATTTTCCGTAGCTTGCAAATTGAATTTCTAGCAGCTATTAATTTATCAATCAAATCTTCATTAGCTACTTACATGGTATAATGGTCACCAACTCATCGTTGCTAATTGGATTAAATTTCGCTACTTTTTATCTGCCGATTTTTGTATTTTTTGTCACTTGAGTGATTTCACCAGTTTGGTAATTTAGTCGCCAACATATTAATTCGCTGCCAAATTCAGCAATACAGTATGCTCACGTGCAGTCACCAACTTATTTTTTGTTCACTCGATTAATTATATCCCTTATTCAAATATTGTACGTCTAGAGTACATACTAATTACAATAATTAAAATATGTAATATTCATAGTAGTAACCAAGATTCGAAAAAATCGAAAATCCGGATTTTTAAATGAAAATCCGGATTTTTAGAATTTTTAGAATTTCGAAGTATCCGGATTGCAACCCCTACTTGCGAGTGACTTGGTGTGTTCTGCAAAGGCAAGCATGACGGATGTTGAGCACGTATCCTTATATTTTATTGTAAATAGAACAAACAGCCTCCGTGGTCTAGTGGTTAGAGCTTGGCTCTCGACTCGGAGGTCGTAGGTTCTAATTTCGATTCCCGCACTGGAACAACAAAAAATGTTGTTTCCAAGTTTGGTTAGGACAATGCAGGCTGATCACCTGATTGTCTGACAAGAAAGATGATCCATGCGTCGGATGGGCAGGTAAAAAGTCGGACCTGCGCCTCATCTCTCGTCAGTCGTGTCGGTTATCCGTCCCACTGGATTACGAGAGTAAAAAAAAAGAGTGCCTTTGTGTACTGCGCACACACTTGGGCACTATAAAAATACTACTGTGTAACTGGCTAGGCTACAATAAAACCAGCCACCGTCACCGAAATCGGCGTGGGGAGTTATTTATTATTATTATTGTAAAAACAGAAATCGAAATAAAAAGAAACGAAAAGTACGGCAAAGAAGATGGTAGATGTTACAAATTCATAAAAACTGTTTACTGGCTTATTCAATAATGTACTAAGGCTACTCCACGCATCAGCTACTTTTTTCTCATAATACACAATAATATATCTATGGACGCTTCACACCAAGTCTATCTGGTCCCGTGGTAAGTTCTCGAAGAACTTGTGTTACGGGTACCAGACAACAGAAATATATTTAATAATTTTTATATTATACACATATTTAAGATTTTTATTGTATTATACACATATTTAATACACATTCATGACCCAGGAACACAGATTTTTTTTTGTTCCCTCAGCGGGATTCGAACCCGCGACCCCCGGCTTTAGCACCAACACGCTCAACCACTGAGCCACAGAGGTCGTCTCATCTAGCAAAAGCAACGACGTGGCGACGATAATGTTATTGTGTATGGTTATATGTACCTATAACTAGCCGATGCCCGCAACTTCGTTTGCGCAGATCTAACGAAAGCGGAACCCTATTTTTTTAAACGGAACCCTAAAATAAAAGTAGCCTATGTTAGACCTTATAATATCAGCTATCTGCTAGTGAAAGTCCCGTGAAAAGCGGTCCAGCCGTTTCAGAGATTAGCCGGAACAAACAGACAGACAGACAGACAGACGGACAGACAAAAATTTTAAAAATTGGTATTTTATTATAAGTACCGAGTATACTTTTAGATTCCTTATATGAAAAGCTGTTAATTTGAAGTTACAAACAGACACTTCAATTTTATTTATCTGTATAGAATTAGTTCAAAAATAAAAAGAAACATAAAAAAATACAAAACAAACTGACTTTCCTTTAGATTTTTATTGTATTATACATATCCATGACCCGGGAACACAGGAAACTTTTTGTTCCTTCGGCGGGATTCAAACCCGCGACCCCCGGCTTGAGCACCAACACGCTCAATCACTGAGCCACAGAGGTCGTATCATCTGGCAAAAGCAATGACGCGGCGACGATAAAATATAACATGTTATTGTGTATGATATGTATAATTTAGTTCAAAAATAAAAAAAAAAACAAAACTGACTTTCCTACACTGCGTTAGAAACGAAAGAATTGTTCGATAAATACGCGGGTAAGGCGTGCGCTAGCAAAACTGACACAGGTCTGTCCTCGTCAACGCCTAGCGGGCGACTGTGGGGCGACTCTAGCGGCTTACGCACGCTGCATTTCAATATTAATTTATTGTTAAGGGGCAAATAGCCCCTAAATCGCTCAGTTTGAGTCCTAACTACTCCGAAAAATGGGAATAAAAAAATTCAAAAAAATATACATTTCACACTTCAATCCTTCATCTTTAATATCATCGTTAATTTTTTTAATACGACGAAGATTAATATTAAATAAATTAAAATTAAGTAGCCCTGTTTTCAGATTTCTTTTTCTATCTACTTACTACCTACTACGGCTATAAAGATGGTTCTTTTACGAAAATGTGAAGAATATATTTATCTAACATTTCATCGTTGGATTTTTCGAAATACCGTTTTGTTTTCAAAATATACGTAAATAACTATTATTTTGTCAAAATATTTGTAAGCGGTGCGTGCGCGGGCGCGCGGGACAGTGTGCCGCTGACTTTCGTACGAGGAGGCTGTGTCACTCTCCGCGGTGCCGCTATTTCGCAATCGTTTATTTTACTCTTGAAATAATAGGGAACAACATGCCGTAAAAAATAAATTATGAAAACCTTAGCGAGCACTCTGCCTGCGATAGAATGAAAATGTTCGATCGTTGAATGTACTTTTTTGTTCCTTCAACTTCTTACTTGAAATTTTAATAATATATTAATATAATATTATATAGTGTATATTATAGTATAATATTTTATTGTATATGTACTTGTAAATTTCACAGAAAGTGTATAGTTCTATTTCTATGACGACCTCTGTGGCTCAGTTGGTTGAGCGTGTCGTTGCTCAAGCCGGGGGTCGCGGGTTCAAATCCCGCCGACGGAACAAAAAGTTTTCTGTGTTCCTGGGTCATGGACATAGCTGGGCACCGTTAATCAAATAGTTAACTTCGTTAATCGTTAATCCGCTACAAAAAAAGTTAGCTTCGTTAAAAGTTAAAGCGTTACATTTCGGAAGAATTAACGCAAGTTAACGTTAATCGTTAATCCGTTAATATGTGTAAAATTGCATTTTTATTTTGTTTAGTGAATGAATTTATAAAACCTGTTGGTTTAGGTTCTAGAAGTTAACAGGTTAGGAACAAAACAAAATACTTGTAAAATTAAAATGTGTAATATAATAAGGTGCATATTCCACTTCATGAACATTAACATGTTGAAGTCAAATGTGGCCATGGATTCTCATCAGGACCGGTGGAATCCGATTCCATGTCTTCCATGATATATATGGTTTTAATTACTACACTTCACAGTACACTTTTTCTATCTAACTAAATTACATTGCACTCTTCTTTATCAGCACGCAAATTATCACTGATAGTAATTTATCCTATCAAAAACATAAATGTGAAATGAGAGCCAAGTTCAATAATATGATATAATATGCCTTGGTTGTTGACTTTAACGACAAAAGAAGTCAGATCTAAATGGGTGCCAAGTTCAATGATCAGTTCTGAAATTTATTTATAACAACATAAAATATAATTTCTTCTCATAACTTAGGTAATATATTGTAGCCTAAGGTCTGACTTGGCTAGTTCTCATATACGAATTATTGTGTTCGATTGCTACTTTCTACCAGCAAGCCAAATTTTCGGAATAATAAAATAAGAACCGACAAGTAACAGGTTTAGAACTTCCGAAGGCTATATTATAATTCTTATATGAAAACTAGCCAAGTAAGACCTTAGGCTACAATATATTATCCTAAGTTATGAGAAGAAGTAATATTTTATGTTGTTATAAATAAATTTCAGGACTGATCATTGAACTTAGCACCCATTTAGATCTCACTTCTTTTGTCGTTGAAATCAACAACCAAGGCATATTATATCATATTATTGAACTTGGCTCTCACTTCACATTTATGTTTTTGATAGGATATCATTACATTTGTACTTACATAAATTATTAGTAGGTACTTATTTATAACAAAATTAATACCAAAGTTAAGTGTTCCTAATAGAATCAATTAAGTGAAAAATTATAATGAAATGATGAAAATTTACCAGTTTCTGATTTATTCCTTTGTATTCATCTAATTACCTATCTGTATGCCAAATTTGAACTTTCTAGGTCATTTGGAACTGGGTTAGAGTTTTGATCTATAGGTCAGTCAGTGATAAAAATGTCGATTTTTGGACGTTAATATCTAAATAACCGTTTGAGATGTGTTTATGAAATTTGGAGCACATAATATGTATCTCGCAAGTCTCAATATATGAGCCAAATTTGACAGGTTTATGTGAAATAGTTTTTGAGTTATGAGAGGTCAAAAGTGGCTTCAAATGGTTCATGTATTATTATATTATTATAAAATATTACACACGGTGCTGCTCGCCAGTTCTGTAACTTGAACTTGGCTTGACACGCTACTGAACCTGTTTTTCGCGCCGCGCCGCGGTACCGTGCGGTAAATAGTAGGCATTGGATTAACGATTAACGGACTTCTCTTCACATTAACGGAAGTTAACGTGTCCGTTAACATTTTTAAAAGTTAACTTAAAAGTTAATCCGTTAATCAAAATGTTAACTTCGTTAATTAACGATTAACGAGTTAATGCCCAGCTATGGTCATGGATGTGTATTAAATATGTGTATAATATAATAAAAATCTTAATTATGTGTATAGTATAAAAGTATTAAATATACTTCCGTTATCTGGTACCCGTAACACAAGTTCTTCGAGAACTTACCACGGGATCAGATTGACGTGGTGTGACGCGTCCATAGATATATTATATTATTTCTTTTTTAATTGTCTATTTAGTATATCAACGCTTTGAGCTATATAGTATATGAGGTAAAAATGCCTAAGCGACATTTATTTATTTATTTATTTATTTAACACACATACAACTACCATTACAGACAAAATCCAATTCGATAGCGTAGGAAAGCAAATTCATATTTTATAATATAATACATATGATATTTCCAGTTTAAATAATAATAAATGATAAAAAATAATAATTAAAGAAATAATAATTAAAAAAGACACATATGACGCATAAATTTAGTAAACTTTATAGAAGAGTGATTTAAAGTTAAAATTTTTAGAAAAAAAAAATCATTAAAAATCACAAAATAGTCGGATTTAGATGGTTTTAACATACATCTATATATCAATAAAATACAACGTGTATCTTATTTTTATAGCATTTTTTGATATTAAAACGAATCATATAGCTTTCGAATTACAGGCAGTTTATGTCGCTTAGGTAAAAAAGTCCTAATTCGAAAAATAGGTAAAATTATCTATGCTATCAACGAAAGTTATGTAATAGCAAGTAAAATTGCCTAAATTTTATTTTAAAGGTTTTCAGCAACTTGTAAAAATAGATAAGCTATAGATACATTTTCTGTAGTAACAGGTAGAAATAACTAATTCCAAACAAAAAAAAATATAGGAGTATTCACCTAAATGGCCTAAGAGTTCATAAAATAAAACAAGATAAGTTACATAAATGTTGCTTCCATTAAGAATTTTCTACGGCTAAAGTTATCTTAGTAAATTTATTATTCAATGACATTGTAAATTTTTGCTCCTAACTGACAATATTTTCCTTCTTCTTGTTTATAAAAATTAATTGCAGTTACTAAAACGAGCTAATTTTGATCTTGAAATAATAAAAAGTATAGAAATATAAAAACTCAAGGCCTAGGATTGCAGCCCATTGCTTTATACTTAAGCTGCGGCCCCATTCCTTGAGTTCTCTCTTGGTAGCGCTGGGAGATATTCCAAATACCGATTCTGGGCATAACACCGTGACACAATTGGCCCAAAGCCTACCCAGCTCATCCGCGGTTTTGTTGCCGGAGATGTTGCCGTTGCCTAGAACCCATACCAGACTGATGCTGTTGTCTCGTCCTAGCATGTTTAGGGTTTGAACACAAGCCATAACTTATTTAGATGAAAGAAGAAGGTGCAAAAAGTCCCCATCCTTGTAGCACTATAAGACATAATATATCAAATGAAAGAGCTTAAAAAAAGTGTCATTTTATTGTATGACGAAAATCCTCTAAACCATGGGAGAAAAAAGTTAATGAGGGTTAAAGGTTAAAAAAGTTAAAAAAATCATTCTGTATTATTGCACCGTTTCATAGTGTTGCTACTATGGAACAATTTTTGGAAAGTAATGGTATACACTAAACTTTAGAAAAGTGTTATATTTTGATAAACTGCCTCATATTTTGATGAAATGTATGGAATGATAATAAAATACTAAAAATAAGCTCTTTCCTCAATTTTTTCGCACATAATTACTTCTGGAAATTGTTTCTTACTTGCAACGCTATCGAATAATTTGCGGGTTCGAATCCTGGCCTGGAAAAGTGGTTTATGTAAAATCAAATAATTCAGATAAAACAATTACATTAAAATACATATAATTAAATAGCAAAAATAATTTTCAAACGATTAGGTACAGAAAAAAAAGATATAGTACATGGTAAATTATACTTCTGGGCGTTGTAAAAGAAGTCAAAAAAAATTTGCAATAGTAATTTAGCCCTACGGAATATCGAGTCCGACTTGATGAAAACTTAAACTCTTGAAACATGAAAAATTTTAATAACTCAATTTTCCTAGACAGGATTGGAACCCATAAATTATGAAAAAAAATACATCCTTTCAATAGTATCGCAAGTAAGAAACAATTTCCATAATGTAATTATGTGCGACAAAATTGAGGAAAGAGCTTATTTTTATCATTTTATTATCATTCCATACATTTATCAAAATTTATCAAAATATTATAAACAGAGGCAATTTATCAAAATATAACACTTTTCTGAAGCTTGCTGTATACCATTACTTCCCAAAAATTGTTCCTTATTAGCAACACTATGAAATGGTGTAATAATACAGAATTATTTTTTAACTTTTTTTCACCTTTGGGTTAAAACTTTTTTCTCCCATGGTTTAGAGATTTTTCGTCATACAAAAAAATTACACGCTTTTTAAGTCCTTTCATTTGATATATGTCTATGTCTTGTAGTGCTACAGTAGTGGGGACGGGATCCATACAAAAATGCCCCTTCTTCTTTCTGCTGCTGTCAGTGCCTTCAGCGCAGTGTGATTGTTTTGATAGACTGCGCTGAAAGCATTGACAGTAGCAGAAATATCATCTAAATTATCCTAATCTTCTCTATAAGATTAGGATGTTTTATGGACAAGGACAATCTGTAGGCTCTGTATCAGATATCTTCATCTAAACTGATTCAATTTAAGTCTCTATAACTCCTGAACTTATGAAGTTTTTTGGACCGTTATAGTTTTCGTTCAAAGTTTATTTCATGGATTACCATCATGAATTTTCCACATTTTTAGAGCCAGCCGTTTGGCTTTTAGAGGGGGGACGCCGTATTTTAACTAGAAATGCGCTTAATAGTGGAATATCGTGCAAACGGAATGTACGTACATCAAAATATAAACTCAGAAACCTCTTAATGTTCTTAAAATATCTATGTACCTAATTATATCTCCCCCTTTCGTGTAGGTGTACCCAAAAATTATCTTCATTTATTTTAGCATTGTGTTGACGTGATAAATAAACTTACCCATTCAAAGTTTTATATTTCAAGCACCACCGTTTGGATGGACAGACGGACGGGCGGACGGTCGGTCGAACGGAAGGATATGACAAAACTTTAAGGATTCCGAGACATGAACTACGGAACCTTAAAAAAGGAATAATAATGAAATCACGCCGATTTCAGTGACTGTTGCCAGTTTAATTGAAAATAGGCCAGCTTTAGGAGCTATTTTATTATGTCCAAGTATGTGCGCAAAGTTTACTCCCATAACCTAGTATATTGATATTTACTACTACTGACAGGACTAACTAGCGAAACATTAGGCGCATAAATATAGAAATATAATTAGCAATGTTTGCGTTCATTTATGTTCCCACACACTATTAATTTAATACTTTTAGTTACATTTTGTCAGTTTTATAAACACTCAGATCATTTAGCTATTTATTCCTGTCTATAAATTCATATGTATTGGAATTTATTGATACTCATGCGACATTTTTGATTTTGTAAATTACATTTTTTTTCGTCATTCTTGAACATTTCAAAGAAAAAAAAGTTATCCCCTTTTTTCGCATAATTTTAATTGTCATAATTTCATTTGGCATACCTCTCTTGGCATAATTTTGTTACGCATACTATAACTTTGGCATACTTAATGGTTTCTTGGCATACTACATTATTAGGCATAAATATAATTTAGACTAATATTTTTTTGTCCTAATTTAATGAGGCATAACTCGTAAGGCATAATTTTTCTTGTCATAATAATACTTCGGTATAATTGCTTTTTGGCATAAACTCGTTAGGCATATTTTTGTCATAATAAATTCAAGTAATTCTGTCACAAGGTACAAATATGCATAAAATGGAAGGACATAATAAAACACGGATAAGGTAATTAAACGCATATTTATATTCATGCTTTTTAATATTAAGCATAAAATATAATTATTCTTAATTAATATAATGCGTAAAAAATGTATGCCTTTTATTAAGTATGCCTAACAATTATTATGCTATTAGTAATTATGCGAAAAAAAATTAAGCTAAGAAAATTATGCCAAATGAATACTATGCGAAACTACTATTAGGTCAAATGAAATTATGCCAAGTAAAATTATGACATATGATTTTATGCGAAAAAATAGGGAACCAAAAAAAAAAAATATCTAACCGACATACTTAAAAACAAAAGTTTGAAATAAAAATATCTACATAGCACGAATAGTTATTGTGTCAAATATGTAAAACTATCTATACGCCAATATTGTTTTATTTCACTGTGGGTAAAATTCTACAAGTTGCACTTTCGTAAAATAATGGTATCAAATTAAATGCACTGTAAGGACAATTCACAAATAATTTGTATGAAGAAAATGTACAAAGTGTCCACGAAAAGAATTTTTTAAACAAGTAAAAATATTTTTGTGCAAACAAAAAAAGTTAAAACATAAAAATAGACTAAGTTCAAAGTTGATTTTTAAAATTCTTCAAAATATCCAAGTGAATTTTTTTTTATAAATCGCTTTTTGTTGTCGCTTAGTGAACATAACATTCATGATTTTGTATAAATTTCACTATATCTAAGCGACAAAAAATCGTCGTAGGAAGACGACGATTAGACCAATCGACGCAAAAAAAAATACAAACTCATTGATATTTAAACTTATTTTCGGTATTTTTGTCGCTTAGGCATTTTTACCTTTCAAGCGTCGATATGAAACTTCTTTTTTAGGAAAGCGAAAAAACACCTAGCGGATATTTTAGTGATTCTGTCAATAGCACTAAGTATTGCATTTTGGTGGGCGTAGAGGTGGAAAATAAAATCAAATATGATGGGTTGGAAGCCGCATTGCCTACCAAATAATTTCCAGATTTCGGGAATAACCTCGACCGGCTTCTACAGAAGAAGGAGAAGCGGCTAATACATTCTACGTTTTTTCTTTGCTCCCAGACCAGAAATAAATTAATATTTTCAAGTTGCATTTAAATCAATCCTAAAGTCGTATAACAGGGCCGTTCCTCAGTTTATAATTTGAGTCGCGGCGCGGCCGCGCTCGGAGATCGCGAGCGCTGCGGGGTGTATGCGGGTGGCGCGGCGGGAAGTGTTAGGCCACGCCCGAATCTGTGACGTCATCTACGTATATTTTCGCCTTAAAATAATTAAACCAACATGCAAAATGTAACCAGAAATTATTCTTTTTTAAGTTATTAGCTTTTCGTAGATATGATTTTTGAAAGTAAAACTATCATGAACTTCATGAACAAAAAGAAAAATATTCAAATTTAGCCTCCTCTTCGGAATTATTTTTGATCGAGTGAAGTTTTCAATATTATGTTTCGAACCACAAATTGTAAAAGAACATTAAGTAAACAACAATGTGTATTTTTTTTGGCTTTTTAAAGTTACTATTTGTTTGTTTATTATCGATTCAAAGTCATGTAAAATTGGGTCTACGCGGCCTTAAGAGTGCGCTAGTCAACGGCTCGAACTCAAAATGCGCGCGGGGAAAATTGTTGTTATTTCACCTAATAATGGGGAAAAAAGGATATACCCATAAAATAATAATCTATACTTATAAGAGAAGCTATACTGCACACATTTATGCAGCTGTGTAAAGTATTTTAGAAAAGGCGTCTTCAAATTACGCAAATCGACACTCAGCTGTTGGTGTTTTATGAAAAAACTATATAATATTTTTGTCTGAAGTAAAATTATCTCAATTGCTGAACAATCGAACTGTGTCGGTATTTGCTTGCTTTTTTATTATCATTCTTCGTTTAATTTTTATTATCGTTCAAATTTGCGCTAAAAATGCGATGTTTGGAGGCTATTATCTTGTACACTAATTTGAATTTCAGAAATATAATAAAATACCGACCTATTTAAGTGTCATAAAAATCGATATTACGCTAGAATTTTGGTCTACAATGTTTGACTTTGGAGTAAATCACCAACAGCGTTTGTATGGAGAAAAAACCGACTAGCGCAGCCTTAAGTAAACATTGTGAGGATAAATAATTATTTAAAAAAATACATTTTTACATCAGCTTCCCATTTTCATCCGAATACAATAATTATTTATTGAAATCAAAGAACATTCAATTAGATTTATTAGTGTTTTATTACAAGTATCGGGGAGTTCGTAAGTAATCAATTAGCTATGGAACTGATTTACTATGTTTGCGGAGCTGTTGAAATGAGGGTCTTAATTAATAATGTCAAAGTCGACTTCTTATTTCTCTTGCCCTTTTCCCGCTCGGGTAAAGAACGATAATTGACAAAGTCGTGTATCTTATGACTGACTGATTGAAATCCAAAATTATAACATATCTTCATTAATTTTATAGTATCTGAGTAACTGGGAGTTCTGATAATTAAAAACAAAAAGAATCAGAACTACTATATACTAGGTACTATTAGATTTCATGGTAATACTTACAGCGTTTTCGAGAAACCGATTACAATACAAGATTGTCTCGTTTAAGGTATAATATTTTTCTTTAAACTTGTACTCTTTGTTGGAAGTAAAAATCTTCGGCATTATTTGGATTCTAATGCCCGGTTACAGAGGTTATTTTATCAGTAGTTTATCTATTAAATAACGCTTTTGATTGGATGACGAGTTTGCGTTTTCCAAACCTAAAAATCAAAAAGCTCAGAAACCGGGTAGAGTAATGTGGCACCCAAAGACTTCTAGTGGCACCCAAATATTTTCATTTCGTTACAAACGTCAACAAAGATGTCTCCGTCCCTGCGTTACATTCTAACAAAGTTATATTCAAAGTAGAGACAGGAGACATGGGCCCGTCCGAACTGTCAGAATTTTAACTCAACTTTGTAACACAATATAAAACTTTCCAAACAATATACGTGATAAGTTATATTCGAAGTTCACATCAACAATATCACCAGTATTGCTAGAATTGTATGAATACCAAAATACTTTAAGTTACTCCCAGCAATTGCTTCGTAATTTCGTGAAAATATATTCATATTTCAGGTAATTTTTTCACTACCATTATACTACCTATTGAAAACAAATCATCATCATCTTACTGCCGATTGCTTGTTCCATTTCCGTACCCAAGGAGTATTCCTCCGTATTCAGTAGGAGGAGAGACCCCATTACAAATACTCTATTGCCCGTCCGTTCGTCCGTCCCTCCGTCTGACTATCACCGGGATGTATCTCATGAACCGTGAAAGCTTGATGTTTAAAATTTTCGCCAATTATGTATTTCTCTTGCCGCTATTACAAAAAATACTAAAAAGTAATAAAATAAATATTTAAGGGGGATCCTATGTAAAATACGTGGTTTTTGCTTTTTTTACGGAAACCTTCGTGCGCTTCGAAAGACCGATTCGCACTTGGCCGGTTTTTTCTAGTTTTTGATATATTTTTTTTCATTTTTGATTAAAAAAAAACAGTAGGTAATTTGTTTAGTAAAAAGAAAACATTACAATATTCATTTATTTGAGATCATATATTATTAGGTAGAGATAGGGACCATTAAATACTGTGGAATACTGATCAGCTTAAGATTGGCAATAATAACTATTTTAGATAAATTTATTTTTAATTTATTTTCCAAAGTCTAAACGGTTTCTGATCAACAAACAATCAGCAGATGCTGTTTATACAATGTCTACGTGTTTTCACATACATGATACAGCACAAAGACGTGAAGAAAAATGTTATTACCTACGTCGAAGCCGGTAATAATCGTTAGTAGAATCTCGCCACAACAATTTATAATTTGAACTCCATGTGGGTACTTTATTGCCATTTCTATTTTCGTAATGAAAAAGTTTACATACAGTTCCATATTTAGTTTCTGGTTGCCGGTGAAATCGTAAGAATTTAATAGAGGGGTGATAGGATAATAAATAAACAATAGTAAGCAATAAAACATTGTTAGGTATTAATTTACATACAACAAAATGTTGCCCGCCACATCGTGCGCGCAAAAGGAACTGTCGCAGGAACCGTACGCTACTTTTTCGTAGCCTATGTCCTTCCCCGTTATCTACTCTATAATATTTGTGCCAAAATTCATCAAAATAGGTCCAGTAGTTTCGGAGCCTATTCAAAGCAAACAAACATACAAACAAACAAATCTTTCCCCTCTATATTATTAGTGTATATGTAAATCTGAATATAATATTATTATTTGGTTGCTAGAGATTTTGATGCACGATTTAATACTAGAAAAACATGGCCCAACGCAATATATACGAAGAAAACGAGGAAAAACTATATTAGAATTGTCTCTATGTTAATCATCGCATCCGACACGAACTTATTACTTGGCTTCGGCTTACAGAAACGTAATATTAACTCTAATATTAACTGTCTAGCTACCACCCTCTATTACATTACAATAGTGTAATCATAACGGAATAATATTTATTTCACAAATGTCTGTAAATGCAAATCTCTATTTGGTTTTGTTTTAGTTCTTATTCAACAAACTACAGGTATTTAGTTTAGTTCATAACTTCTCGGTTCGAGTGTTGGAAAACAAGTAACTCCAGTTTAATTAGTTCAGAGTAATATGAAAAATAGAAAATTGTTATAATATCTGGAGTACATTGTTGTCTCTGAAGGTAGCCGTAAGGGTGTACCTGACAGGTTTGCCTGCACAGTTACTAGTCTGATTCACAAGATTCCTGTCAGTGAATTTCTGTTCAAGGGCATCGAGTTCCGGGATTTTTTTTTAATGAAATTTCCTCCTCTTTAAGGATTTTTTTTTTCAAAATTCGGATATAGTTTACGAGATATTTTCAAAGAACCATACCCCCTTTTTGTTTTTTACTATTTTTTTTACTTTTGCAATTTTTCGCGGCCCTCTTTAAAGTTTTCAAAAAGTTTCTAGAGGTAATTCCGAATCGAATGAGCCCTAGATCATAATGTTCGGTGCCCTTGGACAGAAATTCATTGACAGGGATCTTGTGAATCAGACTATACAGTATACACCTGTCAGGTGAACTTGAGCTGAGTAATGTCGAAACCTGCAGTTGTACAACATACACGATCCGGTTTACCCGTAAAACTCAACTCCTGTCAGCAGGGCCGGATTTAATATTAGTGCCGCCCTGGGCACTGAAGGAAATGCCGCCCTTTATAGCACGGTAATTTTACTTAAAATTGTAGTTTTTGTCTTATTTCTTACGAATTCATCAATACATCTGCAATCAACTATAGTTAGAATAACAGTATGAATTATGAATGATTTTATTATATATTATACATAGGTACTTCAATAATATAAACAGATTTCAAACCTATCTCAGTTAATAGCTCTTACCACGCTGATAATAATTATTTAGTATGTCGACTATCATCAGGAGTGGGGTTTAACGTTACCGTTATAAGAATTAATTATTAATATATTGTGCAATGTTGATAATTGTAAAAAAATAATGTAGTGTTCTAGAAATAATTTCTTTCACTTTCCATTCACTTTCCAAATTTTGCCGCCCTACAAAATTTGCTGCCCTGGGCACTAGCCCCGACTGCCCCTAGTGTAAATCCACCACTGCCTGTCAGGTAGACCCTTTAAATCTACCTGTCGAAACCCGAAATGTACCGGATCGAGATATCGCAGTAAAATTTATTGGGGAAATAGATAAATCTGTGAAAAGTGAAATTATTTATGGTATATATTTGCAGTAATTTATAATGTATGGTGCAAACTCAAGAAATTATAATATAATTAAATGGCAGAACTATTTAATAAAGACATTTCTCGTTTCCATTTATCTTATGCATTCCTGTATAAAAGCTTTATTAAAGCTTGTTTGTCCATTGCTCTGGAACGTAATGATACTCGACTAGAATGTATTCAAAAACGCCCGCATACTTGTCTGAATCAACGCCACTAAAACGGCGACTAAAACGCGCGACTAGTTGCATAGTAAACCTGTAATGTCACTTTTGAATTCGTTGACTATGCAAATATGCATCTGGCGTAAGCATCTTACTATAATATTATAAATGTGAAAGTTTGTGAGGATGTATGGATGGATGTTTGTTCATCTTTCACGCAAAAACTGCCGAACGGATTTTGATGAAATTTGGTACGGTAGTAGTTTAGGCTCTGAATTAAAATATAAGCTACTTTTATCCCGGAAAAGTACAGTATTCTCGCGGGATACTGTATCGGCATAAAAGTGCTGATATGCTTGCGCCAGAGTAAATTAATGTTCTTACATGTGCGTACCTTCTGTCACTTTTTCTCCCAATCATTTTTATTTTGTTCAATTGAACTTGCGTTCCATTTAAGCACCTTACTATCGCTATCGCCTGCCGCTACCACCACCTATCCATAGCGTGTTTCGTGGCCCCTCGGTAGAATGTTGACCGATGTGACACACCGATATATGGACGTCTGATGGAGAAACTCCGAAAAATTTCATCCTAAGTCCCATCAAACTTCGTCTCCGTTGCAAGAATTTTTAATTGAATTGTTTCATACTGGTTTTATTGTTCTCACAAAATTAGTTTGTTTTAATTTGTTTTGAACAAATGTAGTAAATTACTGAGACAGCTTAGTTAATTAATAGTTACTACATCATAGCTGAAATGAATTTAACGTGTTTGTGACGACTAAAACCGAAGGCTCTCTACTGTCAGAAGCAGGCTATCAGCATTATAACTAACACTACGTGTTGACGACCTCTGTGGTTCAGTGGTCGCTGTACTACTGAACCACAGAGGTCGTCAACACGTCGTTGGTGCTCAAGCCGGAGGTTGCGGGTTCGAATCCCTGCGAAGGAACAAAAAGTTTTTCTGTGTTCCTGGGTCATGGATATGTATTAAATATGTGTAGGTATAATATAATACAAATCTTAAATATATGTACAGTATAAAAGTATTACCTTACGTTCCTTAAACTTATGATACGCGACTTTGTACTCAATAACGACAAAAAAGTAGTAAAATAGGGGCTTAATTAACTTTTTTTTTTAATTTATTGCCCTGTAATACATTTACAAATTGAATCAAAAACTTTACAAATTCAATCTTTCCAGTCCTCAATTTAGGCGTAACCTATGGGAGTAGAGTTCGTTTAGAGAGTTGGTAGTAAAGTTTAGAGATTGCTTTATTTGTTTGAGATTTAGATTTATTTAGGTTTATTTTTATTTTGTCGTTTTTTATTGCTGTAACATTTGTACTCTCTGCGGAGTTTCCTCTTGAGGTTAACGGTTCAGTAGGTACTTTTCTATAAAGTACATTTCGAGAAATTCGTAATACCCAAGGTATATTTTCTACTAAACTGTATTCAATCCAACGAAATAAAAGAATAAAAAACAATTCATGAGACAAAATTGTGACGTCCCTCGAAACTATTCACAAAAAATATTTGAAAATAGCAATTCGAATAGAACAGCTGAAACAGTTAATATAAAGTGCTGTGACGGAGAACAATGTAAAAGTAATCCCACCAAAAACATTCTGTAAAAAACTAGCCAAGTCTCGATAGAGCTGCTCGTTTATCTCTAAAAAGTAGTGAAATCTAGACAAAGTCGTTCCAAGTCTAAGGTTCCTTACTGCGATTTCTTTATTATTATAGTTGATGTCGTGTGACTTGGCCGTTGAACATTCTTTATACGTTAGTGGGTACAAGTCAATTTTGTTTACACGTAATGTATATCTGTTGTAACTACCTATGTTTGTTAAGCGAGATAATAGCCCATACTGGTATTGGTAATTGGATGCTAGTGTCTCATTTTAGGCTGTTGTTGATTGTAGAACACATATATTGGAGCAGTGGTGTCATGGAGCCCCTTTTGTACCCTTGTGTACCCTTCAACGGCCAAGTCACACAACATCAACTATAATAATAAAGAAATCGCAGTAAGGAACCTTAGACTTGGAACGACTTTGTCTAGATTTCACTACTTTTTAGAGATAAACGAGCAGCTCTATCGAGACTTGGCTAGTTTTTTACAGAATGTTTTTGGTGGGATTTCACTTCTTTTTGTAGAAACGTTGATATTGATTTATTTTACTAGATTTTAGTGTAATTTGTTTATTTAATTTGTGTAATGTTCGAGTAGAATAAAGTTAATCGTTCGACTATTTCTTCTTGTAAACTTGTAAGTATAAGTATAAAAGCCAGTCTAGTCTTATCCAGAGTTTTCCTTTAATTTTATTTATATGCGTATCAAAAGCAGAAGGGGAGGCATTCGTCCAGCAGTGGGACGCTACGGGCTAGATTTAATTAGAAGATGTGTCCCACTTCGCTAGGTTTTTGCAATAACAGTCGATTTTTTTATGTTTAAATTTCTGCGTTCTGGTCTTATCCAGAGCTCCTCAAATAGGGAAATGGTTCCAGTAAAGAATCGTACGGCAGTGTTTGCTTCGCGTTCGACTTGGCGGGGGCACTGCCGTGCCCCCAGATCGACGTTCTGGTCTTATCCATAGGTTCTCAAATAGGGGCCTGAAAATGCGGCGAAATGGTTCCAGTAAAGAATGGTACGGCAGTGTTTGCTTCGCGCTCGACTTGGTGGGGGCACTGCTGTGCCCCCAGATCGACGTTCTGGTCTTATCCAGAGGTTTTCAAATAGTGGCCTGAAAATGCGGCGAAATGGTTCCAGTAAAGAATGGTACGGCAGTGTTTGCTTCGCGCTCGACTTGGCGGGGGCACTGCCGTGCCCCCAGATCGACGTTCTGGTCTTATCCAGAGATTCTCAAATAGGGGCTTGAAAATGCGGCGAAATGGTTCCAGTAAAGAATGGTACGGCAGTGTTTGCTTCGCGCTCGACTTGGCGGGGGCACTGCCGTGCCCCCAGATCGACGTTCTGGTCTTATCTAGAGGTTCTCAAATAGGGGCCTGAAAATGCCGCAAAATGGTTCTAGTAAAGAATGGTACGGCAGTGTTTGCTTCGCACTCGACTTGGCGGGGGCACTGCCGTGCCCCCAAATCGACGTTCTGGTCTTATCTAGAGGTTCTCAAATAGGGGCCTGAAAATGCGGCGAAATGGTTCCAGTAAAGAATGGTACGGCAGTGTTTGCTTCGCGCTCGACTTGGCAGGGGCACTGCCGTGCCCCCAGATCGACGTTCTGGTCTTATCTAGAGGTTCTCAAATAGGGGCCTGAAAATGCGGCGAAATGGTTCCAGTAAAGAATGGTACGGCAGTGTTTGCTTCGCGCTCGACTTGGCAGGGGCACTGCCGTGCCCCCAGATCGATTATCCTAGTTTTTATAGTTTTCCCTTTATGTGGCCATTAAACCCCAACTCTGTACCAAATTTCAGCTCTCTAAGTTTATGGGAAGTACTAGTTCTATTTTGATGATCATGAGTGAGTGAGTGAGTGAGTGAGTGAGTGAGTGTCGAAAATGCGAAACTTTGCTTTCGCTTAACTTCGGAACTAAATGACCTACAGACTTGAAATTTTGGATTTTAAGTACGTGATTATAGCTTATTGGATGACGAAAATTTCTGCGTTCTGGTCTTATCCAGAGGTTCTCAAATAGGGGCCTGAAAATGCGGCGAAATGGTTCCAGTAAAGGATGGTACGGCAGTGTTTGCTTCGCGCTCGACTTGGCGGGAGCACTGCCGTGCCCCCAGATTGCGACGCCATATTGGCAGAGTTCCTGCATGTAAGGCTTATTCTGATTATTATCATTATATTAATACGTTACTTTTTCTGTTTATTGTGCGTACGGATTAGAGTGAAATTTAGCACAATTAAAATTAGTGCTGAGGAAGGCGTGCGAAAAACTTAAATTTATTTAAATATACTCACATTTTTATAATATAATATATTACAGTAGGTTTAACATAATTGTCAATGAGTGTCTATTAACTTTTACAATCCATAAACAACATTTATATATTTGTATTGGGTATCTATGAGGCAAAAGAAACCTAAAAAAGTTGAAAATTTTAAAATTAAAACATGATTTAAGGTCGAATTTCGACCACAAGGCGACCTCTACTATATACCTAAAGATAATTAATATGTTAATCTGTCATCATATTGTGTAAACTCTAGCAAAAAGTTAATACTAGGTAGGGAAACTAGCCTGATTTAAACGTGGTCAATTGATTTAATTTTAATTAAATTAATTATACATTAATGATTTAATTTTTAGCCTGACTTTAGTCACCCTGTTCCTATCCTGCACATACACCATATATTATATTAATCGATTGTAATAATATCTCCCCTTCGACAATTATGGTCTTGAAATTATTGTGGAAGTTCAGGGAAGGTTAACAGTGAGAAATATCGGAAAAGACGTAGGTTGTAGGAGTAGGTGTAGGAGTCGTTATTTATTCATTCCAGTTCATATTTAATACAGAACAACGTGTGTCGATACAGCTAGTTTTTATATTATAGCATGTCACCTGGGGGCCTAGACAAAATCCGTTTTCTGTAAGCGTCTAACGCCTACGGAAAAATCTAATTGTATGGAGTTGACATTTGCTAACCAGATGTCACGTGATTGCTGCTTAAATGGTAGACAAAGTCATTATTCCTCCTGCGGAAAGGAACGTCAAAGTGAGCGTGACACGCAAACGACAAAAATGTTCATCAAAATGGTAGACAAATGCCACTTTTGACAAACGCCAATGATATTTTGTCGTTTCCGCAACCCGATAAATTAGCGGGAGATCGGACCCAGACGCTAACGCTAGAAACGAGTAAACAGTGATATTTTTGTGTGTTTTTAATTCAAATGAACTAGTGAAAATACATAGTTTGAGATTATTATGGGCAGCTAATAATGAAACAACATTGCAAAGACGTCAAACAAGAATAAATCGTCGAAAATGGTGCAAATTGTGGAGTTGGAGGACTTGGAATTTGTTAATCGTTTTAGATTAATTAATATTATGTTTATAGCAGTTTTTCCGCTAAATAATACCCACAACCTGCAAGCAAATGTGTGAGTGCACGCATAAGCATGCGTAACGCACCTCCCTCCTCCCACACTGCTTATGCGTGCACTCAGATGCAAGATCGTGCAAACACCACCACCACACAAGCAACAATGTCGGCAAGATCGTGCAAAGCCCCACACCACCATGCAGGTTGCAAAACTCGACGCGCGTTTCGCCCCGAACCCGGAGCATCCTCAGGAAGTGGACCTGCGAACAAAGTTCGTTAGTAATGCTGCCAAGCAAACCGCCACCTTATATAGACTACTGGCTACTAGTACCCCCACCAAACATATTAATGAGCGGTGACGTAGTCAAGCAAGTTTGGTCATTCAACAATGCATGTCTATTGTTGTTCTTTTCTTTAATTATTTCTAATTGTTCCAACACGCTCAGTCGAAAGCCTTTGTCACATTTATGTAACACCTTATAGGAATGGCCATCGGGTACACTATGACCACTATCTAAAAGGTGTTTAGCAAAATGTGATTTATCACGATGACCATTTCTATAAGCCGCGATGTGTTCTTTGTACCGAGTCTCAAAGTTACGTCCAGTTTGACCTACGTATACACTATCGCATTCAGGACAATCGATTTTATAGACACCGGATTGGTACTTTAAATCAATCCGGTCTTTATTATGACACAATTGATTTTTTAAAGTATTATTTGTCCTGAATGCGACGTGCATATCGTTATTTCTCATTATTTTAGATAAACGTGCAGATACCTCACCCATGTAGGTCAAACTGGACTTGTATCTAACCACTTCCTTATCAGGAGTCCTTGCGTACAAAAACTTAACCAATTCCTTTTTAATTTTATTATTTAAAATATTATTAATAATTTTGGGATTATACCCATTCGACTTAGCAATTTGGTAAATTATGTTTAACTCTTTCTGATAATTTTCTTTACTAAGAGGAATGGACATTAATCTGTGAACGTAACTATGAAAAGCCGCGAGTTTATGTTGCCAAGGATGACATGAGGATGCATGAATAGTAGTATTAGTATATGTCAGTTTGCGAAAGATTCCAAAACTGTGTTTATCGTTATCTCTAGTAATAGATAAATCAAGGAAATTAAGTGTTTTATTGTCTTCACATTCTAATTTAAATTTAATTTTAATATGTTTTTTATTAAGATTTTTAACAAAGACGTCCAGTTGTCTCTCTGTACCGGTCCAACAAAGGATGCAATCATCTACATATCTATAGTAATATAAAATACTTTTGTCATTAACAATATTTCTTTGTTCAAAATCATTCATAAATATTTCGGCCAGCAAGGGACTCAGTGGTGAGCCCATTGCTAGACCGTCTTGTTGAACAAAGAATTGATTGTTAAATCGAAAGTAGTTTTGTTCCATGCAGATTTTAGTAAGAGTAAGCAATTCCAGACCTTCACCAGGAGGCAAACGTTTTTCCAATTCATTCCCCAGAATACCCAACGTTTCCTCACACGGAACATTAGTAAATAAACTATCTACATCAAGCGAAACTAATTTGCAACGAGGTGGCAAAGTCACATTTTTTATTTGATTTACTAATTGCAAGCTATTTTTAATTGCATAAGGTGGCCGAAATGAAATCCTTTGTTTAATAATGTAATTTAATGACTTTGCCAACTCGTATGCCGGTGCACCTATATATGAGACAACTGGACGCATTGGGATATCAGTTTTGTGAATCTTTGGCAAACCGTACAGTGATGGTGCGTGAGGATTCATTGGAATAAGTTTTCTCTTCGCTGATTCGGTACCAAATAAATATTTATTATTGTTTATGGCTAATTTAATCTTAGCCATAAACTTGTTAGTTGGGTCAGAAGGAACCCTTAGAAATTGATCACACCGAATCACGTTATTTACTTTTTCCAAGTAATCGTCACGCTCCATCACCACTATTGTGTTACCCTTATCTGCTTTAGATATAACCAAGCCATTATTATCTATTGTTTGTTTTAATGACCTCAAAGCTACTCTTTCATGGTTAAACGAATAACCGGAAGGAGTACCCTTGATTTCATTGGCTAGTAAACCCTTAACCATGTTATCCTTTTTATTAACTACAGTTGCTATCTCTGATTCAACCGCAAGCATTTCCAAAGCATTCTGATTAATATTAGGAGTAATATTATATTTGAGACCCTTTTCCAAAAGTGACATGTCATCCTTGGCAAATTGGACATTGGTTAAGTTTTTGACGCGAGGATGAAAAGAAAAAGCTTCAGACTGTGTCTCTGTATAGGATTGTACAAATCTATTTTTATTTACTAAAGTCTGAAGCTTTTTTTGTTGATTAATATATTTAGCATGCACTTCGATTGATGCGAAATCACGTGCTTTTTCGTCTAACCAATCGAATTCAATGTTATGTAATTTATATGAGAGCTCGGTATAAAGAACTTTGAGATGTAGTTTTAAATTATCTTTAACGGTAAACCAGTGACGTATCTCTTCATTAAGCCAAATGGCTTCGGCTTTTTTAATAGCCCTATTGGCGGCTCGACTGTGCGTGTTGGTTTTAATATTAATATAGTTAGGAACAACATTTAGATGTTTGCATTGTTGATTGAACCAAACATTTTGGGCGGCGACTCGATGTAACTTTGTTAGTTTAATATAGAGTCTTGCCTGTACGGTCATGCTCACCGATTTTAAATAGTTAATAGAATCAGGCGTTACTTTGCGGAAATCCATAGCATTAAATTAATTAATATTATGTTTATAGCAGTTTTTCAGCTAAATAATACCCACAACCTGCAAGCAAATGTGTGAGTGCAGCAGTGTGGGAGGAGGGAGGTGCGTTACGCATGCTTATGCGTGCACTCACACATTTGCTTGCAGGTTGTGGGTATTATTTAGCTGAAAAACTGCTATAAACATAATATTAATTAATTTAATGCTATGGATTTCCGCAAAGTAACGCCTGATTCTATTAACTATTTAAAATCGGTGAGCATGACCGTACAGGCAAGACTCTATATTAAACTAACAAAGTTACATCGAGTCGCCGCCCAAAATGTTTGGTTCAATCAACAATGCAAACATCTAAATGTTGTTCCTAACTATATTAATATTAAAACCAACACGCACAGTCGAGCCGCCAATAGGGCTATTAAAAAAGCCGAAGCCATTTGGCTTAATGAAGAGATACGTCACTGGTTTACCGTTAAAGATAATTTAAAACTACATCTCAAAGTTCTTTATACCGAGCTCTCATATAAATTACATAACATTGAATTCAATTGGTTAGACGAAAAAGCACGTGATTTCGCATCAATCGAAGTGCATGCTAAATATATTAATCAACAAAAAAAGCTTCAGACTTTAGTAAATAAAAATAGATTTGTACAATCCTATACAGAGACACAGTCTGAAGCTTTTTCTTTTCATCCTCGCGTCAAAAACTTAACCAATGTCCAATTTGCCAAGGATGACATGTCACTTTTGGAAAAGGGTCTCAAATATAATATTACTCCTAATATTAATCAGAATGCTTTGGAAATGCTTGCGGTTGAATCAGAGATAGCAACTGTAGTTAATAAAAAGGATAACATGGTTAAGGGTTTACTAGCCAATGAAATCAAGGGTACTCCTTCCGGTTATTCGTTTAACCATGAAAGAGTAGCTTTGAGGTCATTAAAACAAACAATAGATAATAATGGCTTGGTTATATCTAAAGCAGATAAGGGTAACACAATAGTGGTGATGGAGCGTGACGATTACTTGGAAAAAGTAAATAACGTGATTCGGTGTGATCAATTTCTAAGGGTTCCTTCTGACCCAACTAACAAGTTTATGGCTAAGATTAAATTAGCCATAAACAATAATAAATATTTATTTGGTACCGAATCAGCGAAGAGAAAACTTATTCCAATGAATCCTCACGCACCATCACTGTACGGTTTGCCAAAGATTCACAAAACTGATATCCCAATGCGTCCAGTTGTCTCATATATAGGTGCACCGGCATACGAGTTGGCAAAGTCATTAAATTACATTATTAAACAAAGGATTTCATTTCGGCCACCTTATGCAATTAAAAATAGCTTGCAATTAGTAAATCAAATAAAAAATGTGACTTTGCCACCTCGTCGCAAATTAGTTTCGCTTGATGTAGATAGTTTATTTACTAATGTTCCGTGTGAGGAAACGTTGGGTATTCTGGGGAATGAATTGGAAAAACGTTTGCCTCCTGGTGAAGGTCTGGAATTGCTTACTCTTACTAAAATCTGCATGGAACAAAACTACTTTCGATTTAACAATCAATTCTTTGTTCAACAAGACGGTCTAGCAATGGGCTCACCACTGAGTCCCTTGCTGGCCGAAATATTTATGAATGATTTTGAACAAAGAAATATTGTTAATGACAAAAGTATTTTATATTACTATAGATATGTAGATGATTGCATCCTTTGTTGGACCGGTACAGAGAGACAACTGGACGTCTTTGTTAAAAATCTTAATAAAAAACATATTAAAATTAAATTTAAATTAGAATGTGAAGACAATAAAACACTTAATTTCCTTGATTTATCTATTACTAGAGATAACGATAAACACAGTTTTGGAATCTTTCGCAAACCGACATATACTAATACTACTATTCATGCATCCTCATGTCATCCTTGGCAACATAAACTCGCGGCTTTTCATAGTTACGTTCACAGATTAATGTCCATTCCTCTTAGTAAAGAAAATTATCAGAAAGAGTTAAACATAATTTACCAAATTGCTAAGTCGAATGGGTATAATCCCAAAATTATTAATAATATTTTAAATAATAAAATTAAAAAGGAATTGGTTAAGTTTTTGTACGCAGGGACTCCTGATAAGGAAGTGGTTAGATACAAGTCCAGTTTGACCTACATGGGTGAGGTATCTGCACGTTTATCTAAAATAATGAGAAATAACGATATGCACGTCGCATTCAGGACAAATAATACTTTAAAAAATCAATTGTGTCATAATAAAGACCGGATTGATTTAAAGTACCAATCCGGTGTCTATAAAATCGATTGTCCTGAATGCGATAGTGTATACGTAGGTCAAACTGGACGTAACTTTGAGACTCGGTACAAAGAACACATCGCGGCTTATAGAAATGGTCATCGTGATAAATCACATTTTGCTAAACACCTTTTAGATAGTGGTCATAGTGTACCCGATGGCCATTCCTATAAGATATTACATAAATGTGACAAAGGCTTTCGACTGAGCGTGTTGGAACAATTAGAAATAATTAAAGAAAAGAACAACAATAGACATGCATTGTTGAATGACCAAACTTGCTTGACTACGTCACCGCTCATTAATATGTTTGGTGGGGGTACTAGTAGCCAGTAGTCTATATAAGGTGGCGGTTTGCTTGGCAGCATTACTAACGAACTTTGTTCGCAGGTCCACTTCCTGAGGATGCTCCGGGTTCGGGGCGAAACGCGCGTCGAGTTTTGCAACCTGCATGGTGGTGTGGGGCTTTGCACGATCTTGCCGACATTGTTGCTTGTGTGGTGGTGGTGTTTGCACGATCTTGCATCTGAGTGCACGCATAAGCAGTGTGGGAGGAGGGAGGTGCGTTACGCATGCTTATGCGTGCACTCACACATTTGCTTGCAGGTTGTGGGTATTATTTAGCGGAAAAACTGCTATAAACATAATATTAATTAATTTAATGCTATGGATTTCCGCAAAGTAACGCCTGATTCTATTAACTATTTAAAATCGGTGAGCATGACCGTACAGGCAAGACTCTATATTAAACTAACAAAGTTACATCGAGTCGCCGCCCAAAATGTTTGGTTCAATCAACAATGCAAACATCTAAATGTTGTTCCTAACTATATTAATATTAAAACCAACACGCACAGTCGAGCCGCCAATAGGGCTATTAAAAAAGCCGAAGCCATTTGGCTTAATGAAGAGATACGTCACTGGTTTACCGTTAGAGATAATTTAAAACTACATCTCAAAGTTCTTTATACCGAGCTCTCATATAAATTACATAACATTGAATTCGATTGGTTAGACGAAAAAGCACGTGATTTCGCATCAATCGAAGTGCATGCTAAATATATTAATCAACAAAAAAAGCTTCAGACTTTAGTAAATAAAAATAGATTTGTACAATCCTATACAGAGACACAGTCTGAAGCTTTTTCTTTTCATCCTCGCGTCAAAAACTTAACCAATGTCCAATTTGCCAAGGATGACATGTCACTTTTGGAAAAGGGTCTCAAATATAATATTACTCCTAATATTAATCAGAATGCTTTGGAAATGCTTGCGGTTGAATCAGAGATAGCAACTGTAGTTAATAAAAAGGATAACATGGTTAAGGGTTTACTAGCCAATGAAATCAAGGGTACTCCTTCCGGTTATTCGTTTAACCATGAAAGAGTAGCTTTGAGGTCATTAAAACAAACAACAGATAATAATGGCTTGGTTATATCTAAAGCAGATAAGGGTAACACAATAGTGGTGATGGAGCGTGACGATTACTTGGAAAAAGTAAATAACGTGATTCGGTGTGATCAATTTCTAAGGGTTCCTTCTGACCCAACTAACAAGTTTATGGCTAAGATTAAATTAGCCATAAACAATAATAAATATTTATTTGGTACCGAATCAGCGAAGAGAAAACTTATTCCAATGAATCCTCACGCACCATCACTGTACGGTTTGCCAAAGATTCACAAAACTGATATCCCAATGCGTCCAGTTGTCTCATATATAGGTGCACCGGCATACGAGTTGGCAAAGTCATTAAATTACATTATTAAACAAAGGATTTCATTTCGGCCACCTTATGCAATTAAAAATAGCTTGCAATTAGTAAATCAAATAAAAAATGTGACTTTGCCACCTCGTCGCAAATTAGTTTCGCTTGATGTAGATAGTTTATTTACTAATGTTCCGTGTGAGGAAACGTTGGGTATTCTGGGGAATGAATTGGAAAAACGTTTGCCTCCTGGTGAAGGTCTGGAATTGCTTACTCTTACTAAAATCTGCATGGAACAAAACTACTTTCGATTTAACAATCAATTCTTTGTTCAACAAGACGGTCTAGCAATGGGCTCACCACTGAGTCCCTTGCTGGCCGAAATATTTATGAATGATTTTGAACAAAGAAATATTGTTAATGACAAAAGTATTTTATATTACTATAGATATGTAGATGATTGCATCCTTTGTTGGACCGGTACAGAGAGACAACTGGACGTCTTTGTTAAAAATCTTAATAAAAAACATATTAAAATTAAATTTAAATTAGAATGTGAAGACAATAAAACACTTAATTTCCTTGATTTATCTATTACTAGAGATAACGATAAACACAGTTTTGGAATCTTTCGCAAACCGACATATACTAATACTACTATTCATGCATCCTCATGTCATCCTTGGCAACATAAACTCGCGGCTTTTCATAGTTACGTTCACAGATTAATGTCCATTCCTCTTAGTAAAGAAAATTATCAGAAAGAGTTAAACATAATTTACCAAATTGCTAAGTCGAATGGGTATAATCCCAAAATTATTAATAATATTTTAAATAATAAAATTAAAAAGGAATTGGTTAAGTTTTTGTACGCAGGGACTCCTGATAAGGAAGTGGTTAGATACAAGTCCAGTTTGACCTACATGGGTGAGGTATCTGCACGTTTATCTAAAATAATGAGAAATAACGATATGCACGTCGCATTCAGGACAAATAATACTTTAAAAAATCAATTGTGTCATAATAAAGACCGGATTGATTTAAAGTACCAATCCGGTGTCTATAAAATCGATTGTCCTGAATGCGATAGTGTATACGTAGGTCAAACTGGACGTAACTTTGAGACTCGGTACAAAGAACACATCGCGGCTTATAGAAATGGTCATCGTGATAAATCACATTTTGCTAAACACCTTTTAGATAGTGGTCATAGTGTACCCGATGGCCATTCCTATAAGATATTACATAAATGTGACAAAGGCTTTCGACTGAGCGTGTTGGAACAATTAGAAATAATTAAAGAAAAGAACAACAATAGACATGCATTGTTGAATGACCAAACTTGCTTGACTACGTCACCGCTCATTAATATGTTTGGTGGGGGTACTAGTAGCCAGTAGTCTATATAAGGTGGCGGTTTGCTTGGCAGCATTACTAACGAACTTTGTTCGCAGGTCCACTTCCTGAGGATGCTCCGGGTTCGGGGCGAAACGCGCGTCGAGTTTTGCAACCTGCATGGTGGTGTGGGGCTTTGCACGATCTTGCCGACATTGTTGCTTGTGTGGTGGTGGTGTTTGCACGATCTTGCATCTGAGTGCACGCATAAGCAGTGTGGGAGGAGGGAGGTGCGTTACGCATGCTTATGCGTGCACTCACACATTTGCTTGCAGGTTGTGGGTATTATTTAGCGGAAAAACTGCTATAAACATAATATTAATTAATTTAATGCTATGGATTTCCGCAAAGTAACGCCTGATTCTATTAACTAATCGTTTTAGGTTAGATAAACAAAGTTTTTGGGGTCTTTGTGATGATCTTCGGCGTTTAACCTTATTGAAAGGTACACGGGAAATTAGTTTAGAAATCAGGGTAAGTTTTGTACCTACTTCTAACCTTACATAAAATATAAAGTTACCTACTTTAAGTGAACTACTTTCAATGAAATCATGATTCAGGTTTTGTGTACTCTTAGCTTTTTGGCTACGGGTTCATATCAACGCATTGTTGGACTAACGCAGCATTTGGTACAAAGAACAACTAGTTACTAACATTCTAATACCCTGTTTATGAAACAAGTATTAAAGTTGAGAATCGAATAACAAAATGTAAGAACCACAATCATATAAGCGCACCATTGTGACTTGTGAGGTTGTTTACATAATGCATTCCATGTTCTCAAGTAGGTCCAATGTTAGTTAAAAATGCGAAAAAAATTGAAATAAATGACAAATTTCGGAAAAAACCTACCTTTCCATAAATTCTATTAGCAAACTAAATTGTTCGGGACTCGCACGAAGTCTAGATTCCATAGCACAGGCGTTTACTAACTTTTTTGTAATAAAACAATTCAATTATTATATACTTTCAAGTTTCAACACAAAACTTTTGAATCTAAGCGCGCGTTTGCGTTTGACAGTAACAGATGTCTGATACTGACTCTGTGACACTTGCTACACACTATTCCATAGACTAATTATAGAGTGTTTCGGGTAACGCTGCGGAATGGGCGCTCAGCGTTCCATGTGTAACATGTCTACCAATTTCAACACGCTAATGTCAAGTCCTTAGCGTGAGCGGAAAACGCTTGCACGAAAAACGCTTGGATTTTGTCTAGGGACCCAGGACTATTATAACGAATCTATTGACACCTTATTTATGAAAATAGCACCAGTATTTAAGTCGGGTAAATATAAACAAACATTATATTTTATTTTCGGAACGAACGTGATAAATAAGATATCATAGGCATTTCGTAAACTCGTATACGGTTATTAGATCAGATCACGAAATACTTAAATAAAACGGGAGCTCTCCAGAAACTATAAATATTAGAATTTGGGTGGGATAAGGCAATAGGATTATTGGGATAGGAAACTTGCCAGGCTCGCCAAATGTGCTCTTCGTGAGGCTTTCCCTAATACCTGTTTCATTTTATTTGTGAATAATTTCAATTTTTATAAATCTAAAATCCGACTAAGTATGTAAATTATATCTATAGTTGGGCTAATATTGCAAATCTTTGACGACTCATTCAATAAAATTGGGTCAGTAGTTCAGTGAATAGGGTAGAACAAACATACTGTATAAAATAACTAACGAGATTGTAAAAATATAAAAGATTAAAAACTATATATATTTATAATTTAATGAAAAATAATGTGTTAAATTATAGGCAGCATATTCGCGTCGGAAGTCTATCAACATTTTACAATTTTACTAGTTTTATTACAATCTAACGGTTTTTACAATTTTACGGTGACATATACATGCATAGACTGCCAAAATCATACTCTTCCTTTTGGCTTCGCCGTAGTCGGTTAAAAACCTATCTACACTAATATTATAAAGAGGAAAACTTTGTTTGTATGTTTGTTTGTTTGTTTGTAATGAATAGGCTCAAAAAGTACTGGACCGATTTCAAAAATTCTTTCACCATTCGAAAGCTACATTATCCACAAGTAACATAGGCTAAATTTTATTTTGGAAAAAAGTAGGGTTCCGTAAGATATTTGGGGTTTTCGGACACAAGGTGTAAAAAATCAACCAGAAAAGTTACTTATTTTGCGTACGCTGCCTAAACTATAAAAGATAGAACCGTAAAATGTTCTTTATAAAGAGGAAAACTTTGTTTGTATGTTTGTTTGTTTGTTTGTAATGAATAGGCTCAAAAAGTACTGGACCGATTTCAAAAATTCTTTCACCATTCGAAAGCTACATTATCCACGAGTAACATAGGCTAAATTTTATTTTGGAAAAAAATAGGGTTCCGTAAGATATTTGGGGTTTTCGGACACAAGGTGTAAAAAATCAACCAGAAAAGTTACTTATTTTGCGTACGCTGCCTAAACTATAAAAGATAGAACCGTAAAATGTTCTAATTAATTGTAGATCTTATAAATATCTACAAAAAAGTCCGCGACACACTATACCTATCTATATCGAGTGAGGCACAACAACCATTTTTTTATTTAGAAATCTTGATTTTTTTTTGGACTACATTTAAACGCGTTTATTTTATTCATGCTATTAATCCTTATCAAAATAAATTATTTCATCACTAAGTACAGTTTATGTAGATAATATTTGGTCTTTGAATGATTAAAATTGAACGTTTGGTTTTGAAGTTATGGCGAAATTAAAATATTACGATTTCTGCTGCACGGCCCGCTGCAAAGTGGGCGTCACCAAGGGTAGTCGTGCGGGAGGGAATTTAGATCTATGAGTAAGGTACCCGCAGTATTAGTATCAGTATTGTACCCATAGATTATACAGATACATACTATTGTACCCGTGCGAAGCCGGGGCGGGTCGCTAGCAGTTGATAATTTTATTTGAACGACATAGGGTGAGATCAATATAACATAGGAGACCATCCTTCGGCACTTTTGAGCTAGCTCGACCGGATAGATTTGTGTTGCGAGTGTCCATGGGCGGCGGTAATCGTTTACCATCAGGTGATCCGTCCGCTCGTTTCCAGGTTCATTTCATAAAAAAAAATACTACCAAAGTAATATTACTAGAACATTTCTAAAGAAATAGTAATATTCTACATTCTTTTACGGATAGAAAAAGCTGTACCATTTCTAAGGGAAATCGAATAAAACGGAAAAAATTGCCCACTAGAATGTTACTAATAAACAGCCTTATAAAAATACATAATGTGTTTTCCGCCAGCATTATAAATTATACATACAATAAATAATAATACATTTTCTTTAATTTGTTAACATTATTAATCATAATATGTTACTTAATAAAATTCACAGTCATATAATATTACTGTATGAAAATTTTTCCATCAACTAATTTACTTATCACAAAATTTAATCTGAATGTTTAACTTATCCGATCCAGGTAGAAAGTTGTGAAGAAAATTCGATTGTTAAAACTTGGACAATAACATTCGGTATTCGGTAATAAAGTTTGGGGGAATTCTCTAGCCATTGTGAGACGTTTTTACTGTCGTTCGGCTTCCAATAACTTTAGCATTACCGCAATTAAGGCCAAAGCCTGTATTCTATTAGGGTATTCGGTGCGTTGAAGGTCTGCTATAATTTGGATAATTTTTCAATAATCTAATAATCTTCTCCTTATAAATATAGTATAAAAGGTGACTAAAAAACTGACTGACTCATCTATAAATGCCCAGCCTACTAAACGGATTTTGCTGAAATTAAGCATACAGATAGTTGTAATGACGTAGGCAATAGGCATCCGCTAAGAAAGAATTTTTGAAAACTCGCCCCTAAGGGTGTGAAAAAGGAGTTAAAATTTTGTATGGAAACAAACTGAACTCCACGCGGACGAAGTCGCGGGCAAAATGTATTGAAATATAATGCATTATAGTTTTCTTATCAAAGCATTATATTACCTATTATAGTTTTAAGAACAATCAAGGTTTAGCTGGTGTCACTTTCACATTTGAAACTAATCTAATTACAACTTTTAAAAGTCCATCAAGCCGTTTAGGCTGTAGAGGGTTGGGTTAGTGGCGTTCCTTCACAGAAACAGGAACAGATAAACATCTACATAAAAACTCAGGCCTTGGATACAGTATTCTCCCAGCGAAGTACCACTCTTGAAATAGGGTATTATCCTATGATGAAAATATACATCAGATTGTTGATATTTTATCGCTAAACATTCATTTAAACCAATTTAACCAGCTTTTTACACAAAAATACGTATGATTTTTATAAAATATCAAAAATAAAGTTATGAATTTTTCACGTTTGATCACGTGACTAAAAACGCACGAGATTGGAATGTGACGTCATATTCTTGTACTTCTTCTTCTTTTATTAATGGCCTCCCGATTTCCATAAAGAATAGCCAGCATCAGAATCATTATCGTCATGCGTCAGCGAGTAATAGCCACTTTTTCCGCATTTCGGTGTTCTTTGGTATGGTCACAAAGATTTTCCCCGGTGTTTTAATAGACATATTAGTGCATTTTGGCACTACGCACCATTTATAAGGCCTTTTTAATAGGCTTAAAACATTTATTTAAAAACGTAAATAGTAGGTATTCTGAGATTTGGCATTTTCAGTGTAATTTGACACTTGACAGTTACAATGTTACAAGAATGTGACGTCATGACAACTCATTATAGCGTTTTCGCGCCTATAATATTAATTTAAACTTTTAGGCTAATTTGCAAGGAAAAGAAAGAAATTCACAAAGAATGGTTCAAACTACTAATGTATTTTGGTATTAGGAACAATTTGACATACTTTTCAAAAACTTGGAAAATACCCTATTAGGGTATTATCCTATGATGAAAATATACATCAGATTGTTGATATTTTATCGCTAAACATTAATTTAAACCACTTTAACCAACTTTTTACATAAAAATATAATTTTTATAAAATATCAAAAATAAAATTATGAATTTTTCACGTTTGACCACGTGACTAAAAACGCACGAGATTGGAATGTGACGTCATATTCTTGTACTTCTTCTTCTTTTTTAATGGCCCCCCGATTACCATAGAGAATAGCCAGCATCAGATACATTAACGTCATGCGTCAGCGAGTAATAGCCACTTTTTCCGCATTTCAGTGTTCTTTGGTATGGTCACAAAGATTTTCCCCGGTGTTTTAATAGACGTATTAGTGCATTTTGGCACTACGCACCATTTATAAGGCATTTTTAATAGGCTTAAAACATTTATTTACAAACGTTAACAGTAGGTCTTTGGCATTTTCAGTGTAATTTGACACTTGACACTTGACAGTTACAATGTAACAAGAATGTGACGTCATGACAACACAATAAAGCGTTTTCGCGCCTATAATATTAATTTAAACTTTTAGGCTAATTTGCAAGGAAAAGAAAGAAATTCACAAAGAATGGCACAAACTGCTAATGTATTTTGGTATTAGGAACAATTTGACATACTTTTTAAAAACTTGGAAAATACCCTATTCTGTAGTGCCTGGGACTGTTGGTGTATAAATGTCGTACGGTTGCCCAAGCACATACTGCATTCTCATATAAGATTTACACTCTCGCCTCGCAACTCACTTCGCCCTTCGCCTCGTTTCTCACCTCGCGCGACGCGCCTACGAGTGGGTGCTTACACTCTCGTGGTGCGTTCAGTTGTCTGTATGCCATTGACAATGGAGGACGTCGAAGTTTTAGCGGCAACAAGTCTAACTTTGTTGAGTTTTATGGTTAATATAATTATGCTTTGGGTTCCATATATTATGCGACTTGACCTTGTTTTTATTTAAGTCCTAAACGTTTCATAATTGTTTTATTACACAAAAAAAATATATTACATTATTTTGAAACCTAAAATAATAATAATATATTATCTTAGACGCTTTAGACCACGTCAATCTGGTGCCGTGGTAAGTTCTCGAAGAACTTGTGCTACGGGTACTTTATTATACACATATTTAAGATTTTTATTATATTATACACATAATATGAATTAATATTAATTCACATCCATGACCCAGGAACACGGAAAAACTTTTTGTTCCTTCGGCGGGATTCGAACCCGCGATCCCGACTATAGCACCAACATGTTGAACCACTGATACACAGAGGTCGTCAAAACCTACATTTTTTAAAAAATAAGTACACTTTTTAAAAACAGCCGAAAATACAATTCGACATATTGGTTGATAGATTATTATTATTTACAATCGATTTCTGTGTAGATCAGGTATTTGATCTCAAGCATTAACAATTTTTTTTAAACTTGTCTAAAAACAATGAAAATTAAAAAATTATATAAAGTAAATTTATATAAAAGTAAGTCACCGAGCGGGGTTCGAACCCGTAACACTCGTTTCTTGCCATCCGCCTCTTAACCCGCTGAACCAAACGGACAGTGGCCGGCAGGACGAAATTAGCGAACATATTCTGCGTGGAAAGAAAAACGCATGAAAACTCGAAAATACGCATTTTCCCAAACATAAGACTATACGTATACAAGAATTGCTCGTTTAAAGGTATAATATTTGCTTAGTGTGTTTGTTTCGTGACATCCTTTCCGGAAGTAACTTCGGTGTTTTTATCATAGAAATTAAAAAACAAAAATACTTATTTTATATAATATCAACTTTATTTATCAATCTTAAGTTTTTAATTTATGATATCGTTAGAATACGTTTTCCTAAGCCAAGTACCTACTTAATGAAATACTCCCTTAATGTATGAAATTAAATATTTGAGTCAAGTAGCCTATATATTATATTATTATTTTTCTTTTTGAAAAAGTTCTAAGAAACGCATTATTTCGCGTGCGAGAGAAACAACTGTCGCGCATGAGAACTAGCAACAGACTGAAGCGAACGCGAGAATGTGAACACCCGCTCGTATTCGTCGCGAGGTCCTTTGACTCGTGCGCAAAAAACCGCTCCGGACGCGAGCGTCGTGAGTGGCGAGGTGAATGGCGAGGCGAGGAACGAATGCCCGTTTACACATTCGCCTCGCGACTCACTGAGGGCCTCGCCTCGCCACTCGCGCGAGAGTGTAAACCACTTATCATAACATCTAGTCAGTCTAGTCCGGAGGAATGACTGGGGCCAACCATGTGCGGGTTTCCTTACGATGTTTTTCGTCACCGTTAGAGCGTCCGTATAATGTACTTGAGATCTGAAAAAGTCTCATTGGTATACGCCACAACCTGGGATTCGTACCTGCATTCTTTCGAGTGCGAACCAAACGGTCTACCCATAGGCCACGAAGCTACATAGTACTACATAGTAAGGGAGTTTTGCCGGGAAAGTCAATCAGCAATGTTGTGTTTCTGTATTATTTTTCTAAATTCGTGTTAATTCGGTTTTTAATGTGTTATAGTGGTGGAATATTAACCATTAATTATTCGTTGAGGTGCATTAGTGTGGAAAAGTGATACATTCTACAAATGTGTGCTAAATTGGGTTTCCCGCCAAAACTCCCTAGGAAGTTTCAGTAAAGCGTCTACCACTTTACTGAATCGACTGACTTGACTAATTGACTACCCTGACTACTTATTTGGACTTTGACTAGACTTTGGACTTGACGATTTAGAAATAAGACAAAGAAATACCTCAAACGACAGACGAGGAAGTATGGTCTAAGACCTTAGCCTGTTCCATTTCGGGACGAATTAAACAAAAAAAAAAAAAGTACTACATAGTAAACCCGCGATTTGATTGCACTACTACAAGCATACGGTGAATGTATGTGTGTCCACTAGCCTCCTATTGCGTACGCGGCAAACGTGGAAAAATCAGGTAAAACCAGTGGACCGTCGAAGGGGACGTCAATATTATAGTTTTATGACATGTGAGATATGTGCTACTAATTAGTGTTTGGTGCTACTGCTTTTGATATTATATTGGTGTCTAATGAATGTTAAAATGTTAGAATATTTAATACAAATAATATCAAATATTAAACAATTTTGTGGCTATGCATTGTACTGCATACATGAGAAATAATAGAATATCATATAAAACTAGCTGTCCCGACACACGTTGTTCTGTCTTAAATATGAACTGGAATGAATAAAATATAAAAATTAGCGAAATCGGCCCAGCTGTTCTCGAGTTTTAGTGAGACATTGGAATTGCAATTTATTTTTAGATACTTAATACCACTTTTGTGTCAAGTGACACGTCCCTCGGGAACGGGATAAAAGTATCCTATATCCGTCTCCTGGTTCTAAGCTGCCTCCCCACCAATTTTCAGCCAAATCGGTTCAGCCGTTTTTGAGTTATAAATAGTGTAACTAACACGACTTTCTTTTATATTAGAACCCTTGAGTCCAACACGTGATGGTCGGGTTTAGATGCTGGGTTGTGGTGTGTAAAATAGTTCACAGTAGAAAATTAGTAGTAATAAGTAGGTACAAATTATTTACTCTATGCTTCCATAGAACTAGTCTCTAAAGTAACTAGTAATTACATCAGTTTGGGAAAAATATTTATGAAACGTACAAAATAAAGCTGCGTTTGACAGACGTAGGTTCGAGTACTTCGTACCGGATGACAAATCGGAAACAAAGAATTTACGTCGCAGCGAAATTCCTGTAACGAAGATTAGAAAAGATCATTAATCAATTGTCTCTCCAATTTCTACCGAATTGGATCTTTGATGTACAGTGTATATGTCACCGTAAAATTGTAAAACTGTTAGATTATAATATAACTAGTGAAATTGTAAAATTCTAAATTGTATACTTCTAACGCGAATATTCTGCTTAAAAATTAACATATACTGTCGTTAGACAAATTTTTACAATATTGTTAGTTATTTTACAATACAACGGTTTTTACAATTTTACGGTAACATACACATAATACTCACTTTGGCCGATTTTTTATGAAGATGATTAGATCAATTACTTTCTTAGATTAGATATTTACACCATCTATATTTGCAATGTGCAGTCTGGGACTTTGTGCAGGCAAACCATCGATTTTCTTATGTTTTATGTTTTGAAGTTGAAGTGTTTTGCTCCTTAATTTGTAAATGTAGTGACATGTTACCGTGAACGGATTTTATGCCGTTTCGACCAATCAGAGCGCGTTTCACGTTGGTTTAACGTTCATAAAAACACCTTTTGAGAGTGTAAAGGCGTGACTCCTGTTCGAAACATTACACAGAAAACATGAAACATTGGGGCGTGGCTATACACATTTGTCTAGGAATAGACAATGTTTTTGTTTTCGGAGACGGACGAAAAACATTCCCGCGCGGGTAGAGAGGGGAAGAAATGTTTCATTTCTTATCTAGTGTTCACATATTTCACATGACACCTAGGTACAGGTTTTTTAGGGTTATAGTTTTGCTTGTTGTGTTTTTTGTGTTTGTTTTTGTGATCGCTCATAATATATGGCCTGAATTAATTAAAAAACAAAAATTTTGTCAGTTTTCAATAGAAATGCGTAAAATGGCGCACATATTTATGAGTTGAAAAAAATACTTTCATGAAACACCTAAAGTGGCCTTTTCAGAACCCCTCTTTTCTCCTAGATTCTACACCTACAATCACTAAAACTGTGAGCGCTAAATGCTAATACGTCTTCCTCGTCGGAACTTAGATCGTGTCTGGACAAAATGTTTTGTTTCGACCAAAAACATTTTCTGTAGCTAGAGACAGCTTGTGTATGAAAACAAATGTTTTTGTTTCATGTTTTCTGTGTAATGTTTCGAACAGGAGTCACGCCTTAAGCGTGTCGGGACTTGATTGTAATTGTATTAATGCAGGTTTTATTTAGCAGAATTGCCCCCCTGATCACGAGCCAAAAAGCTGTAAAGTGTATAATGTTCTGATCAGTATTACACTTAGAGCCTGTTTCACAATCTTCTGTTATGTGTCAGTAGCTTATTTGCATGTTTTGTCTCTGCCACTCGATATAAAGTAAGCAACGACAAAACTTCCGAATAAGCTATACGGTACTCATTAGACGATAGTGAAACAGACCCTTAGTATCATATTATGTAGACTGTAGTACTATTGTCTATTATGCATGTAAGAAGACAAATAAAATTAATCATACCAGCACAGTAATGGTATTAAGACTAGCTATACTGTAACCCCCTTACTAATAAACGCTGTATAAGCCTTGAATAGTTACACAGTGTTTTGTCTCCTTTTATCGAATTCAAAATGTCACTTGTGTGATGTGAACAAAACACTGTATAACTATTCAAAGATTATACAGTGTTTATTACTAAGGGGATAAGGGTTTATTTTTACACTAATATATACCTAAGATACTTCTGCTAACTAATAACTTTTAAGAAACCTTATGACGAGATAATAACAGGATATGTTTAGTTTTCTTGTTTTTGTTACGATTCTTAAATTTGGGAGAATAATTGCATTAGGATTGTGTACACGTCCAATTCTTTTCCAGCCCACAGGCTACACATTTTTTTTTTCAACATCTAGACAATGTTTTAGAATTTGTCTGTCCCCCGCCTGTCTGGAACTAATATTACATTTGGATCATGATCGAAAATAAAGAAACCATATCTTAACCGACTTCCAAAAAAGAGGTTGTTCTTATAACCGCCTCCTTTTCTTTTTAGATAATTTGTTTATTTTGTTGCCTCTATCTACTTGTTTTTAACGTTAGCAAAAACTAAATAATAACGTACAATTGAATTATTGTCGATGCCTCCCGTTTCCAATCCTCCCACAATAAAATGGCGTGTTCTTGGGAAAAATTTATTGTATGTAATTTATGGGCCTAATAGAGTCAAGAGCCGACACAAATTGGCTTGTATGTCCTTGGCTACGATTTGACAGCGAGGAAGCTAGATAATACGTATTTCAACATAATATTTATTGGTTAACTAGCTTTTGCGCGTGACTTCGTCCGCATGGATTCCCATAATTACTTCGAAAAATCCTTTTGTAACGGATCTGCGAACCAAAATTCAACGCCATGCATTCAGTTGTTGATATTTCACTACACAAACTTTGGACTCCCCATCTCATCACTATATGGGAGTTGGGACATATTTAAAAAAAAACTATAAACTACTTACTCAATTAATTGTATTTATTACCTCGGACATTAAATTTCATGGAAATCGGGTAAAATTTTAAATATTTTTATACCTTTAATTTTGAGGGTTTGAAAGGGTTTGATTAAATTTATAAAGTTTCAAACCCTTATTTTTACAGCCTCAGAGGTTGAATTCTAATAAACCCTGAAACACCTGTTAAATAAAATTTATTTGAATTATATTGAGTTGGGATATCACCTTTTATTTAAATTGATATTAGGGTGTCCCTTATTTTTCGAAATTGACAAATATAAGGTTATACGTAATCAATTGAAGTGATAAGTTTATTTCTGTTCATAAACTATAGGAGAAGCGCATTTTGAAATTTAATAGATGAAATTGCAATTCAAGGTTCGAGAAACTTCCACTTCAATAACTATACTAACATTACAAAGTATATTAGACATTTCCGAACGGAAGCATAAAATAATAAAATAAATGGAATAAGCAAATATTATATGCAATAGACTGATGTTGTTCATAACGAGATGGCTGGAAAAGTTAGGTAATGTTACGAAGATCTTCCGGACTTGATCATATTTATAAAGGAAACTATCTCTTAGCATAAATCGTGCCTTTACATTAAAGCGTTACGAGCTCTCAAATGATCTTAGGGCCCATTCACACCGAAGCGAAACAATACGCGACATGGCGCTTCATTTTTAGATAGCTATTCTAAATTGAACTTTATTAATTACACAAGAAAACAAACGTTTCATTGAAATAGTTTTAATTTCAGATTGCACCGCGCTTTACAGCGCATGTGCAGTGTATGACTGTTAAGTGATGTCATATGAAACGAGTATCTTTTTCTCATGGAGAATAGAGATAATGAGTACCATCTCCATACATGAAAAGTGTCCGTAAAAAGCGTTAAATAGGGCGCTACAGAGCAACGGGATGTAAAACGGCAAAATTTAAACGGATAACTAAACTTAGCATCTTCTTCGGTTATGTTTATAAGAATATGACTACGCGAGTAAGTAGAATATTCATGATTAACTGAATTACCTACTTTTAGTCTACTAAAGTCGTCTAAAATTTTAAATAACTAAACTCAACTCACTGCATTCCATCTCTTATTCCTAACTTCATATCAAACGAGTATCTTTTTCTCATGGAGAATAGAGATAAGGAGTACCATTTCCATACATGAAAAGTGTCCGTAAAAAGCGTTAAATAGGGCGCTACAGAGCAACGGGGTATAAAACGGCAAAATTTAAACGGATAACTAAACTTAGCATCTTCTTCGGTTATGTTTATAAGAATATGACTACGCGAGTAAGTAGAATACCTATTCATGATTTACTGAATTACCTACTTTTAGTCTACTAAAGTCGTCTAAAATTTTAAATAACTAAACTCAACTCACTGCATTCCATCTCTTATTCCTAACTTCATATCAAACGAGTATCTTTTTCTCATGGAGAATAGAGATAAGGAGTACCATCTCCATACATGAAAAAGTGTCCGTAAAAAGCGTTAAATAGGCACGCTATAGAGCAACGGGGTGTAAAACGGCAAAATTTAAACGGATAACTAAACTTAGCATCTTCTTCGGTTATGTTTATAAGAATATATTCGACTACGCGAGTAAGTAGAATATTCATGATTTACTGAATTACCTACTTTTAGTCTACTAAAGTCGTCAAAAATTTTAAATAACTAAATTCAACTCACTGCATTCCATCTCTTATTCCTAACTTCATATCAAACGAGTATCTTTTTCTCATGGAGAATAGAGATAAGGAGTACCATCTCCATACATGAAAAAGTGTCCGTAAAAAGCGTTAAATAGGCACGCTATAGAGCAACGGGGTGTAAAACGGCAAAATTTAAACGGATAACTAAACTTAGCATCTTCTTCGGTTATGTTTATAAGAATATATTCGACTACGCGAGTAAGTAGAATATTCATGATTTACTGAATTACCTACTTTTAGTCTACTAAAGTCGTCAAATTTTTTAAATTTAACTAAATTCAACTCACTGCATTCCATCTCTTATTCCTAACTTCATATCACACCCTGTTCCGACTCTAGCGCCATTATGGCCACTTTTGGAACTATTATTTAATTACTTTCGTCGGACACTTTTTAGCTTCTCTGAGAGATATTGCTCCTTTTACTCTATTCCCCATGCTTTTTTTTGTAGTGAATAAAGTTCAATTCTAAATAGCTATTTTTAAACTGCAGCGTCACGTAGCGTCGGATATCGTCGCGGTGTAAACTGACCCTTATGGTTCAAGTGAATAAATTACATTTGCAAAAGTGTCACCGGCTATAAATAATTTGGTGTCATTACACATTTATGAGCGAATTTCCACGTCATATTTTCTTGGGATATAAGATTTTAAAGTAACGCCACTCGCTTAATGATGGGATCAGTTACAAAATGAGGAGGAGTTCTTCCATTTTGTATGTTACAAGATGAGCAAGAAAATTAAGGACATGGTAATCATTTCTCAGATCCAATCATTGACCAGTGATTTGTCTATGTGTATAGGGTAAATACGCCAAACGTCGGCCCCCCTCCAATCCTCGGCCGTCTGCACATTTTCAGCTTGCATTCGTTCAAAAGGTAATTAAGTTGTAATTTTGCCACTGAAATTGCAAGCTTAGTTCATACTCTTTAAGTGCAAACCGTTACTATACGATTACGTCACTTGCTCTTCGCACACTGAGCGTCAGTAGCGATAGCGCCGTTGAAGCATTGAAGTACGTAGTCAAAGCAGCTTACTTGCTGTGAATACCCACGATTCGGGGATTGATATTACATCCGTAAGACATTTCTTTTTTTGGTTTTTAGCTTTGCTATTACTAAAAAGGTATTTTTACTATATTTTGAGATAGGTTTTTCAAAGTTTTGCGTATTGGTTTTAGGGAAAAATAGGGGGCCGCCACTAGAATACCAGTTTCGACTGAAAATCGGAATCTCGGCCGGGGCCGACTTAAGATAAATGCAGTCTGTTTTATAAAGTCCAATACTACGAATTCCATTGTCTTAATAGTAAAATTTATAACGCTTTTATGTTAATAAATCTATTTTACGTTCAATCGCCAAATACCGGCCGGGGTGGTATTAGCTGAATCTCGAGAAATAAGCTATACGAAATAGGGGCCGACTTTGGAAATATTAAAGATCGTAATGTCGGCCAGCCTAAGAATCGAGTGCTACTGTACAGGCTGATTACTTTTTTATTTTTCATTGTTTGTGTAGGTACTGGGTAGTCATTTTTCAATTTATTTATGAAACTTGCTGTCTCAAAATTGAATTATGTATTAATGCAATTTATTAATATTATAATAGGTTACATACTATGCCCGGCCGACATTTGGGAAAAACGCGACCGACCATTGGGCCGTGAACAGCCGACTTTAAGGTTTTTTCGTTCTCGACGCATTTAAACCTTAATACTTCTTCCGTTTAGTAGAAAAGTCAACCATATGCCTATAAATATAAAATAGATTTATCAACCTGTCTAAAACCGTATAACAAGCTATCCTTTCGTAGCAAACTGATGGATCCGGAGCGATCTAAAGTGAGAAAATCCGTAAGTGGCCGACATTTAGCGTATTTACCCTACATGTATATTTTTTGACAATAACAATTTTGGCTATCCTTTTTACTAAAAGGTGGCACCCGTGCGAGTTTAGTTTCTTACGCCGGTTCTTCTCGCCGGGTTAGGGTTCCGAACCGGTGGTAATTGTAATCCTTTTTGTACCTTGTTTTTTATTTTGAATAAAAGGTTTTTATTTTATTTTAATGATAATTATTTTCTTAATAATTATGTAATTAAATAAAAATTAGGCCTTTACATCCGTTAATGGATGATTTATACAGTATTCTCCGAGCGAAGCAACCACTCTTGAAATACTGTAGTGCCTAGGTTTTTTTTAAATGTCGTACCGCCCAAGCACATACGGTATTCTCACAATATAGTCAGCCTAGTCCAGAGGAATGAACTGGTTAATACGTCTGGAGCCAACCATGTGCGGGTTTCCTCACAATGTTTTCCTTCACCGTTAGAGCGTCCGTATAATGTACTTGAGATCTGAAAACATCTCATTGGTACACGCCATAACCTGGAATTTGAACCTGCACTCTTTCGAGTACGAACTAAACGGTCTACCCACTAGGCCACGGAGCTCTAATGTAATTAAGTAAGCAGTATTCTACTGCTTTAATTTTTGCAATCGCGTGAACGAAACTTTCATACAGAGTTTTATCTGAGATTCTGAGCAGAGTTGATAATAATTTTAGTATATTTTAAAAAATCGTCGAACCTATGCTAGATATTGTGGTTATAAACAATCTAAAACCCATTTACTTAAATTATAAATAATTTAAACTTTCAATACAAAAGAGAGTGAAATACGGTCAGTGTGAGTTGTGACGTCATTGTGATAGTCCGCTCTGTCCGCCGTACATTTTCTTAGCCAGAATCGTTTTGTAAATAAAAGAAATAGCGACGATACTTTGTTTGCTTATAATTTTTAATCGTGTGAACTGAAATAGCCTTCGTTTTTTTGATATACGTTTGTCTATTCGGCAATAATTTAATTTGATTTATTAAAATGAATTCCTCATTAATAATCCTATTAATTAGGAATTAGGATATGATGATGATAATGAAATATTAACCTAACATTAATAAACTAATAAACTTATCATAATAAATATGAAAGTTTGTGAGGATGGATGGATGGATGTTTGTTACTCTTTCACACAAAAACTTCTAAACGGATTTCCATTAAATTTGGTATAGTAATAGTTTAGGCTCTTGATTAAAACATATGCTACTTTTATCCCGAAAAAGTATAATATTCCCGTAGGATTTGATATTTACGTTGGCGGAGCCGCGGGAAAAAAATACTTTGATAAAATCGTACTTATTCAAACTGATGAGATGTGTTGTCTAAATTTTGGAACCGCGTAAATGATAAACGTAATATGAGATTTCAGTTATAATTCATCTTAAAATGCTTTTTACAGTTAAGCAATTAAAATTAACGGTAAAGATGAAATATAAACCCTTTTAGCACATCAACATAGATATTTGAATAGGCATGGATGTGACGTTAAAGTGGAAAATTTTGTTAAGATTAATTTGAGTGTCGCAGAACAAAAGCAACATTTTCTATTGGAATAACAAATAGCCCTCGTCCAGACCAATTAGCACCGATTTCATTAACATTTTCTTTTTCTGTTCCACTGAGGGCGTGATTGATGCTTGCTGCTTATGATTTATAGTCAACGTAATGATAAGAAGCGTTTCCTTTTATAGACACACTACAAACGTTTCCGAAAACCATTTTGTCGTAATAATGCTCTTATAAACCCGCCGTGCCGCAAACTTCTATTTAACATAAAAATATGTGGATGCACTGAAAATAAAAGAGAAAGAATGGTCTTTCTTCCGATTTATAAATTCTTCTACATGTAAAGTTTATTAACACAGAGATTAAAACATACCATATAAATATTTTTTCTTGACAAATCTTTGTTTCTGGCGAGGAATAAAACTGTTATTTAAAAACGTTATTTTCTTAATCCTTTCTACATACATTTATGATGATTTTATATGATGCGTGAAAAATATGACATCCTGTAAAAATATTTCTATATTTTACGCGACTAGCTGAGACATTTTTACCGCCAACAATTTTCACACCTCCATATTTATTTATTTTTTATTTATTTAACTGTTTATTGCACACATAAATGATTCACAATAATATACAGAAAGAAAGACGACACAAAAGGTACTGCTTATCTCTAAAAGAAATTTCTTCCAGCAGTCCTACGGAGAGAAATTAGATGAGAAATATCAGATAGGGCGTGCACTAGGGAATGGAAGAACCGGTCTGATTTTGAGAACCGGGAATTTCGGGACTCGGCAATTTCGGAACCGGGATTTCCCGGGAAATTCGGGAATTTCGGGACTGGTGTTAAGGCATGAAATCCAAGTGTTATTACTATATCAAAAGTTATTCAAAATATAAGAATAACATTTTATAGTATAATTACAAATTAAATAAGGATTTAATGGAAACTCGACACATCAGCCAACATGTCATCGCCATATTAATGACAACTTTATTGGCGATAGTTAAGAGCCGTAGGTCATTTTAGTTTATAAGCATTCATTGATGGTTTTTTATTGAAAAACCATTAATATATTAAATGCTAATGTTACTTCGAGTTATTTGATTTTTGCAAAACGTCAAACGGTTGGGATGCTGGAACGTCGCGGTAACTTATTAGAAGTGGTAGATTAGACAATAAAAATACTAAATAACCAGACACACACTGACAAAATCTATTAATGTGATGATTTGCGTGAAGGGTGGGGAGTGGTGAAAATAAAATAAATACTCGAGTATCAGAATTTTAAAGGGGGTGTTCAGTGAATCATACAGACGCTTCAATTTCTTAATCTGATGATTTAGAAGTAAAATAATTGTTATATTGACATACTCGAGTGCGTCAGATTAGCTTGTTGAAAGTTTAATATTAAGATCTCATACTCGCTGGGGTACTTAACAATATTTAAGTAAGGTATCTTCGATGACTGATGGGCTCGAGCATATCCCGAACTCTTTGGCTCCCTAACTAAAAGGGGTTTGTTGGGGTTTGATCGTCGCCTCCACACATTTTATCTGCTATAAGGGTATTCGTGCTACCCCAGGTGTCTACTGTGGTGCTGAACTTAAGAAGCTGTTAGCCGTTATCTACTTTACGTTAGTCTCATCGTTGTCCTTACACACCTGCAAGTCGTTGTTGCATCAATGTTTATTTTAACGAGGCATTTAGTAGCTGGTAGTGCCTAGTTTTAGTTTACAAGGTTTCGCGTTTATAACCTAGTAAGGATAAGGATAACTTGATGTCAATAAATGTGGGAATAAAAACTCGCAACAAGGAACATTAAACAAGTTGATTAGTAAACGAGCAAAAGCAACAAAATCAACTCCTTGGAACAGTGAGATATGACATCGACTATTGCCCATTGGAGAGCGCCCAATAGACTAATAAATTGAACCTCTGAGCTAAAATAGTGGTATAGTTTATCGGGCTCAAAAGATATTTACATATTATCTTATCATTTTAAAGCCATATTTCCTCGCACTCCTCACATGTATGTGTTTTATGTACAGAATCTAATACGAACTACTAATTATATTCTTTTATCTGTAATATTTTTAATTTTTGTCTTTAATTTGCTTTCGGAAATTATTCAAAATTATTTTTAGCTAATATTTACAATTACCGATGAAAGTTTACTTAAATACTTGTAAATTATAATATAATATTTTCGGTACCGAAAGTACCGAAATTCCCGGTTCTCAATTTTTGATTCCCGGTTCTCCGAGCCACTCAAAATTTCGGGAATTCCCGGGAATTTCGGGACCGGGATTTCCCGGTTCCATACCCTAGCGTGCACAATAATATTATGGTTATAATATTATAATAATATATACAATACATACTTAAACAACACAAAATAATATATAATAATATGTCTAATTATCAAATTAAGATTTACAAAATATATAAATACTATATGTATATTTAATAATGCTATCAGGATTCAATTTGGAGGTAATGCTCTTTCAAGCGCCTTTTAAAGACAGTGATAGTGGGACTGTCACGAACGGTGTGAGTATTATATTAAATACCTCACTTTTTATACGGACATTCAAAAGCATAATATAATAAATGTCCTTAACATTTCACGTACCTCTTGGGCCGAGAGCCGAGACCTATGAAGAAACCCCTCTACATAGAGAGGTTCGATGTTAGTGTATATAAAAAAATTATTGTATTTATTATCTTATATAACAGAATTTACTTCACCAAAAACATACGAAAAATTCTGGAAACATCCTAAAGAAGTAAATCTTATACTCTTGCAAAAACCTATATTCTTGCAAAATAATTAAATCCAGAAAATGTTACGTTTTTTAACGGGTCCCATATAACTTTTCTTGGCGATAAAGTGACTTGACTGAAAGTTTATGGATGTTTATTTAGTACGAGGTTACTTTAACACTTTCGTTAAGTGTACTTGAAGGGTACATTTACCTATTCACCCTTAAATAGCTCGACTATCGACATATTACGTAATGCCTGGTGTTTGCCTGTTACATCGGCAGCTTTTTACATTCCCTGGAAAGACTTCTTTTTTTTTTTCAATCTTCTTAGGTCTTAGATCCCAAACATATTTAATACTAAAGTATTAATAATATTTCCTACATTTTTTTTCTGACTAACGATACTAATGGTTTCTGTGATCACATCACAAAACTTTCGTCCGCATCGAAGACATACCTAATAGCCTTTTTACGACTTTAACGCAAAATTGCAATATAATATTATTTGTACAAACTAAGAAAGTGGTGGCGAACATATAAAGTAGATGGATCTTGTGAAACTTTATTGGCTTGTTAGTTTTTCTATACTTTATTAAAGAGGAAATGTTTGTTTGTTTGCATTGAATAGGCTCCAAAACTACTGGACCGATTTTGATGAAATTTGGTACAGATATAAATTAGACCACGGCGCTTAATTAAACATAGGCTATTTTTATCGTGGAAAAATGTACGGTTCCCACTGGATTTACGTTAACGCGGGCAGCATCAAGTCTTTAAATAAATTGTTAAAGTCTGCAAAAAATAATATCATACTTTTACATAAAATTAACACAAAAAAGACGCAATTTTTCTAATAGTATTATTATTATCTTTCTAAGCAAGTTTTGTTTTGGGTATTTGCACGTAATGACTTTGTTTAAGCTAGTTGTAAACATAAATACAAACTAAGAAGGCGCGAAACGCCAGTGGGTGCGTGGTAAGCATGTTGCCGTCATTGACCATTATTATTATTATTGTCAAGATTTGTTTAAAACATAATTAAGTAGTAATTTGTAGAATTACATACTTGATAAGCTCAGTCTGCGGATTCTTTTTGTAAACGTAAAAAGAACGAAACATATATTTTTTTTCTCTATTATCCCATATATACTTCTTGGCGTGACAAAAATCAACAAAATTCAATATTTTATTTATTTATAGAAAATACACTTTAACTTAAAATAAAAAGGTACAACATGTGAAGCAAATTCATTGTTAATCTTGTTATTATCACTTAAAACACCTAAATCCTGTCATTACTCATTAGAAGCGTTTTTATAGCTTTGATAATAAAAGCACATTAAATATCGATAAATTTTCAACTTTGCCTCAAATGAAGAACACAATTATTTTTAACTACGCAACTTGCCACAGCACGGGAAGCGACGATTTAGAAAGAACAGAAAACGTTATTATTTTACGATTAGGGAATGTTATTATTCGACAAATTTTACTATTCGAATAATTCGAATAATGGCTAAACACTATTCGAATAAATTCGAATAATTCGAATAATACGAATATTGGTAATAAACTTTAAATACAAGTAATATAATGCGTTTATATATACCTGTATATTTAATAATATTGAAATGTGAAGTGTTTCACAAATTACTCTAAAAAAATCAACGTTTTTTTTTTAGTAAAAAAAAAAATCTTTTAAGTTTCAAACTTAAAATACTAAATTGCAATAACTTTTAAAACTATTAACACACGAACCGCTTAGGTCAGGAGCAGACCATGGATTAGGTTGCCAATTCCCTTAGTTTCTCCCAAAAATTAAGGAAAATATCCTCTAGGGGAGAGAATTTTTAGGGTTTGTTTTAGAGGTTCATATTTTCTAGTTTTTAATAGAGTTAAGCTATTGATCGATTCAACATAGACAATCGATTTGAAAAGTCAGACTGTCGAAATTAAGCTTTTGGTAGTATAATTTAATGTATAAAAAATATATTACAAAACATATTTTTTATTATTCATTTATCAGTTTATTTAAGATTGGGGAGAAATATATTTTCAGAGTTGGAATATTGCACAGAAATCCAAATGCGTGCTCTGTTCTAATACAATGCAGCTGAAAACTCAAACACACGAGTATCGTGCTGTCATAATGGTCTGTTCCAGACCTAATCGGTACCTACATGTGTATATAAACCTAAGTAAGAATAATTAAACAAGATAAACCATCAAAATAAAAAGCACTCAAAAAAGATTTAAATGTTATGTTATTATAAAAAAAAATCATAGTTGGTAAAAAGTGGGTGGAAAATCTTTAAAACAAAAATAATCTTTTCCCATTTTCAAGTTAACCATGTTTTTAGTCTCTTTATGTTTTCTTTTTTTTTTCTTGAACAATAAGTCTTATTACAAAAATTAAGTTAGACAACAGTAGATTAAAAATTGTATTGTAGCCTGAAGAATGTGCTGATGATTTTTCTGAAACTAGGCATCACTACAGAAGTAGGCATCAGACATTGTACTGCAAGAACGGAGTGTGTCATGTTACGAACCGTTCAGAAGATGAAGCGAAGGTACAAAGATACTGAAAAACATTTGACAAGGCTGTACAAGACTTTAATGGCAGACTCAGTGTTCGGCAAGACTGTTAAATTGTTTCCACTTGTTGAAAATCAACACTCTAAATGCAGTTAAGTTCAGCAACAGCTTCTTCAGACTCGAAGGGACTATGTTACTGATAGCACATTGAAGAAGACTTGCTTAAGCAAATCTGAAACCCTAAAGACCAAGGCGAAAGGCGAGTGGTCTCACCTCGAGACCAAACTCGAGAGCCCTAGTATCGAGTAACAACACTGTGATATGTCCGTGAACAAATACAAAAAGATGAACGAGAATGGTCCAGAATTTTGGTCCCAGATGAGTGGATTTACTCACTTTAACTTCGCAAGTTAAAGTGAACTTCTAAAGGGAGGCTAAGTAAACGTGACCTGGTAGGCGATATCTTTAAGCCTACTTTTCATAAAGAGTCCAGTATGCTCAGGCAGAGTACATATACAATGGGCTGGTGTACCTTCAGGAAGCCGCACTGAGTGTGTGGTCATGACAATTGGACCTCTAAATGGAGAAAAATATGGTCAAGAGATTATCAAAGATTCTCGTTAATGTCCTCACCTCAAACCGATTAAGTACACCCTGAGATAAGCTTAGAAAGCTAGTCCGAAGCCGCAGATTGTCACCTACAGTTAGTACCCTCACAGCACTAAAATACGCCCTGATATAAGAACGGGAGAATATTTCATAATTATGCTCCAAAATCTTGTTTTCAGTATGAGAAACCCGCTCCAAGCTGTTGTTAGGCCTCGAGGAGTTATTTAAAACCGCAATTTTATATAACATGCAAAAGTCTTTAAGACTAAGATTAAAATGCTTAATCTTTGTTTAAAGATAAAAATAATATACTAATTTATATAATTTATTATTTTAAAGAAAGCTGTTAAATCTTGTCATACTATTTTGAAAAGTATGAAATTTTAAACGATTTGTACTTAGTTTTGCAGGCCAGTGTAATACTGTAATAATCAATTCAACTAGGTAACCTTTATCATTTAACTCTGTCCATCCGCCTGTCTTTCTTTCTATCTGCTCTTCTAGCTATATTACGTCAAGATATCGGTTCTGGTGTGATAAAAAAATATAATTTGATTATATAGTTAGGGGTGGCTTTCCATACATGTGAAGTGTGTGTTAAATATAATGTCTTTTAAAATAAAGGAAAAGTTTTATACATGACTTTTACAAAGTGAACATTTCCAAGTAATCGGCCTCCAAATTGGTTTCACCCCCCACTGTTATTTCTGAACTATGAGGATTAGGACTTTACAATTTTCCATGCTGGTTAATGTAATGTCAAATTAATGTTATAATGCAAGGTGAAAGTTATTTTGAACGAAAACGAACAGTAGGTAACTATTTAAGAATATGAAACAAAAAATCGTATTACACTTTATAGTAACAGAACCCTCCTTAGACACGTCTTGACACGCTTTTGGTTAGGTTATTTTGACAAGCGTGTGAGCATGGTGTTCTTTTGCTGAGCCCTGTAGGAAGTATTCATCTTAAATATTTTTTTATTTAAAACAGTTTTGTATGCTTCACAAACAGTGTAGTAAAATCTGTTTTAGGATATTATTGACGACAATATTAATAAATAATAAAAATAATGTATTAAATAACGTAACTTTCCGGTTTATACATGTTTTTTTAACTAATACTAACATATTTTTGAGAAATAAATCAAATATTTTTATTATTCGTTTTATTCGAAATATTCGAATATTGAACCCAATCATATTCGAATAATAAAATCGTCGAATATTCGAATAATACGAATATTCGAATATTCGAATAATATTCCCTATTTACGATTGATCAAGAGTTATTTCTTAAAAGTTACTTCGTAAATATAAAACAATAAACTCGACGTCAGATCGACGTCATAGGACTGACGCAAACTTTAGCAGCATTTGGTATAAAAATCGCAACGCAACTCAACAAATATAACTGGAAGATTATGTAGGCTGAATAAATCCGCAATAAAATAATTGTCAGTATAATGATTTCAAATTAAAAATCTAAATTACTACCCCGTAAAAATAAATTGGCTGCACAATTCAGTTAATTCGCGGTCGGATTATAAGGCAGTAAACGCAGAAATTTTAATAAGAAGTTGTAATAAGAGCATAAAGACTTTTTGATACCTCTTTACAATCGTTTTACAACGGATTTATTTCGAACGGACATTCGAAAAGTTCAAGAATATAGAACGCGGTTTCAATATTAATAAAAGATAACATTTATTGCTACGTGTGCACTGTATGAACCCATTTTAAAGCCTTTGACCTATTAAATATTATTTCAGCGAGCGTGCGTCTTCGTCCATCATTGTTATAGAAGTTTAGAACATTTCGTGTACAAAATAACTCTATTCAAAGTAAATTAGCAACTTGCCAAAGTAAAGTTTTGCTGTGGGTGATTTCATGATTTCAATGTAAACAGAACCATACTGTTTTTACTCACACCCAAATAAACCGATCGATACTAGACCTCGTTTCATTTATTGATACAAAAGTTTGGAATTTAAATACTAGAGCGAAACGTGTCCGACGTTCGTTACAAATAGATACCCTATTCTGCTACAAAATGCTGTTTTTTGTTTCAGGTAATTTGAAAGTGAAATGTGAATTTGTGTTTTTCTGACAAAAATGATATCGACAAAAAGAGTCGCTTTCGAAAATGACGCTCCGCCGCTGCGATAGTCTCCCAACTAGACTACGGGACACGCAACTTCCGAGCCCCGAGGCGACCCAGCCCTTGAACAACATCCCCAGTTCCATCACAGACGCAAATTTCAACGGAATATATGTTAGAGAGAAAGTAGTCGCCACATGGGAATCACTACACACCGACGTAAATAATATAAAAAATGGAATTCCCAAAAACGAAAATGACACTGATAGAAAGAAATACAATTCGAACACCAAAAATAAAAGACAATCGAACAAGAAGATCACCTACGACAATCATGTCGTCGTCGGTTCAGAGAACGAAGACAGCGCGTCGATACCACTGGGTAAGAATGTCAAGAAAAGTAAGAAGACAAATTCGGTTAAACGACGGACACTGTTGGAACGACTACTCTCCTGGAGGACTCCCGAGTGCGACTGTCACTTGAAGTGTGCGCAAAAAGCTTGTGTGACCAAGACTAGAGCGGAGGAGATATTGTGTACTTGTGGTGTAGTGCGGGCCAGTACGCCGAGCAAACAGAAGTTCTCGGAGCGAGCGCGCTCCAAAAGTGTCGGTTATGAAGTGCCTCGTGAAGTGACACAGTTTAGACGGTTAGTTTGATCGTCTAAAATAACTAGGTCTTTCCTAAACAAGAAGAAGTCTGCATTATATAAAGTTGCAAATAAAGTTCCTTATTTTGTAAAAAAAATAATAATAATAATAACATTGCCAAAACAAAATACCTAGATTGTTATTAGATTATTACGGTAATGATTTATCTAGTGTACAAACGCAAAAAATTAAATCTCAAAAAGCACTTCATGGTGCAATAGTTTAAAATGTTCAAACTTGCAACATATAAAGGCAGAAACTACAATCACACTTTTATCACACAAGATATTTATATTGAATAAGTATCTTTAGTAAAATTGCATAATATTTTTCTTCGTCTCTCACGATGGATAAAATAGAAAATGGCTTTTAAATGTAAGTTGATAAGGCACTGAGACGGATAGAGCAAACCTTTTACGAGTCGAGAAGTAGAGAACAGTTAGAGCTTGTAAGAGGAACAACTTAAAATATTCATAATATTATTCCGGTCAGATTACTTATATAATAATTTTGCATTAAATATTGTTCAATATACCTACTCGTATTTTCAAATAAATGAAATTGAAATAAATATCATGTAAATCTTATGAATTAGTTCTCTTACTATCGAATATAGGCAAAGCCTGATAGTGCGCATAATAGATGAAAAGTTTGTTTGTTTGTTTGCTTTGAATAGGCTCCGAAGCTACTGGACTGATTTTGATGAAATTTGGCACAGATGTAGAGTAGACCCTGGGAAAGTCGCCGGCAACATCTAGTAATTTATAACTAGATAAATCATTAACAAATCATTGCTAGGTGTGCTAGTGCCGGTGCGACAGTGGGAGCGGAGACGGCTGCGGCTATCCGTGCTAGAGCCGCTCTGACTCTGGCCAGGCGGTACTACCCCGAGGGCGGGTGGGGCTGGACTATAACGGTCGTGAGCACGATAGTCCAAGTGCTGTCCCACGGGCTGCAGCTGGGCGGTGGGACAGGCGCGATCGCGTGCACCGCCGCCGTCAAATACCACGTGCCTCCACTTTATACTTACGGTAAGTTTATACATTATAAGGTGTTATGATTGAAATAGTATAGAATGGAGTTTTAGATTAATTTTCAATGAAAGGATGTCCACGAACACCTTTTTTTATAGAAAAGAGGCTTGTGGTTTTTATTTTGTTTACTACGTTATCCTTGAATATTTTCCTATAGCCATCGACATTTTTTTTCTACGTTCTATAGCTTTATTGTTCACTATAAAGAAACTCTTTATCTCTCATTTATTCACTTAACCTTTATGATCTCTTAGTTTGCATTTTAAATCTCTTATTTGCGAATAAACTAATTAGAAGCAAATAAAATGTAATCTCCTACAATAAGCTAAAATAAACCGGCGTCCTCCAAAGTGAACTAGACTTTTGCGGCCAGTGTTTTGTGTTCTATATTCACGGCACTGCACAAAACAGACGGTATATGTAAGCAGTGAGTACCAACAGCTGTTTGCAATTTAAACCATCTACTTAATAAAATACCTGTGGGTTTTGCATTTACCCAAGTTATAGTACACAGCTTACAGTAGTATATACCTACTGTGTTTGTTATAGGAACATGCACTTATTTTAAATCACCAAATTAAATTTCTCGAAAATCAATAAGCAACAACTTAGAAAGTCACAGGACTAAAAACGACTAAAAAACGAAGTTTTTTTTGCTAGATAATTTTATATTATTAAAAAATGAAAATTACTGTTAAAATCTTATGTTATTTAGTTACAACAATGATAATATACATTATTACATTAAGTTACAAAAAACAATGTTGTATTTCCTTAAAAGAAAATACAAAATCAATTAAAAGTTCTATAGAGCTTGATGACTGTATTTTGTCAAGGGTTGATCGTGGATATGGCATTCCAAAGAAAATATTTTATGTACTTTTTGAAAAACCAATAAAAGATTATATAAATTTTCCCCATTGTCACAAACTACCTACTACAGACTGCGGATGCCTAAATTATCGGCATGAGCAGACCCGACGTACACAAAGCGTCATCTGGTGGCATAGGTGGTAACTATGAATTAAACGATCAATAAGATTTTTCTATTATTTCTCTGTCACCAGGCGGCTCTTGGAAGCACGACAGTCCTTGTCGTGTCAAAAGGCTGTCAGGTGTCACGAATTAAAAACCCTCATTGTTAGCTCCTCTGTTGTTGCATGTGTTCATTGGTAACGTTCGTTTATCACTTCGCGATCCATCTGCTATAGTCTCATTCAATAAAAAAGCGAGTCGGACTCGCCCATGAAGGGTTCCATAGCAGCAAGTAACATGATATAAAAGTTCTTGTAGTTCGTTGTAACTTTTATCGATGTTTTAATAACAGTGTATTTTTTAATTAAGTTAATTAAAAAAAAACTACTCACTAGATCTCGTTCAAACCAATTTTCGGTGAAAGTTTGCATGGTAATGTACATCATATATTTTTTTAGTTTTATCATTCTCTTATTTACTTATTAAGAAGTTACAGGATTAGACGTAAAATGTGTGTCCTCCAGCGGCGTGCACAGGATTATGAAGTGTCACACCTACTCCGCCGGCGGAGTAGGTACTCGGTCACAAAAACTTTTTCTTTTAAGTATATATTTTTAGCATAGCGACGGATCTCTAAGTCGGAAACCATGACAACAGAACAAGTCTTAGATGTACTACTATTCATGTACATCTTCTACGGCAACTTTAAAATTCTAATAAGTAAAATAATAAGCTAAAATATAATAACTACTCACCTAATCAGCTTCAATTTTCATTTTCATATATTCAAGGTTCCGGTTACTTGAGATTACTATATCCCGATGTAAATAAACGCAAGATTTCGGCCACCTCAAATATCTTATCCAAGTGAGTGATAGTTACAGAACACGTCCCTTGCAAGATATCCGATGTGGCCTTTAAAAAGGCCGATTTTCATGTGATTCGCAAAACATATAAATAAACATAATAATAAAACTCGAGTACACACCTACCTAGAGTTTAGACACAATTTGAATCTTTTCACTGAATGAAAATTATGAGAAAACCTCACAATTAAATAACATTTTAAAAAAATTCAACAAACGCACAGAATCAACAAGCAAAATTATAGAAACTCAGTAATAAACTGTTAAATGTACACACTTTCGAATTTTTAAATGAAAAATAGTAAACAAAGTAAAATGGCCTCTTCGAAACTAAACATTTCTGCTATTTAAGCAAATAAAACCATACTAATACAAAAATTCATTATGTGCATACGTGATCAATGTACGTGAATGTCAATTATATTTGATCGGATTATAATACGAATATTTCCGATTACTCCCGACATCTGCCGAAGTTCGTAGCCTGCCGCGGAAGTCGGGAGACTCGCGCTTTCGGATATTCATAGGTGTTTGCGTTTACGAACTGTGTACGGACACCAAAATTACTACACTGTACACACATACGAACAAATGTACTGCCGGACGCGAAGGCATTAGTTGGGTACATTAATTTGCAGAGTCGGTGCTGCCGCGAAACTCCTGGCAAATAATGTGTGTATGCTTGCAAATAGGTGCTATTTATAAAATATTAGGCGTTTTTAAATTATTATATTTTGTTTATTCATTTTTTTAACTATTAATTAAAGTCATCTAAAACGTACGAACGTTTTATTAAAATTTCTGTGAATGGCAAGTAAAGCACTGCATTTCTGCCTACATGGAGCGCACGCCCCTGGTGTCCTCCACACATATTTTACCACTTTGGAAGTGTCTCTCGCGCAAACTATTCAGTTTAGAAAAAAATTATAATAGAAACTTCAATATCATTTTTGAAGACCTATCCATAGATACCTACCCCACACGTATGGGTTCGATGAAAAAAAAAATGAGTCTAAGTATGGGGAAATTTATTGTTTTTATTTTCTTCTATTTTTGTGTGAAAATCTTAATGCGGTTCAGGGAACACATCTGCTTACCAAGTTTCAACAGTATAGGTCTTATAGTTTCGGAAAAAAGTGGCTGTGACATACGGACAGAAAGACAGACAGACAAACAAACAGACATGACGAATCCTTAAGGGTTCCGTTTTTTGCCATTTGGCTACGGAACCCTAAAAACTTAAATCAGCTAGTTATAATCTAGTCATCTAGAATCTAGATCTCGTGCAAAACTTTGCTGTATTTAATTTATGCACAAACTCCTCTACAACTTTCGCAATACTTTGTATTTCTATATTGAAAGCATCGAAGTTTGAACTTTGAATCATGCTATTTATTAAAATTGCGACGTTATTGTCAAATGTCAATCCATGCGAGCAGCTATCAGCTCGAGGTAATATATTAAATACGTGATGTGTGTACCGATTTCATATTATTTTAAAATACCTTCTATAAAATAATATAACGTTTTGCAAAATCAATTATTACAGAAACTTTGGGGGAATTATTTACTGCATAATGCCTATATAATGCCCATAATATTATGCCTATTTTTTTCTTTTCTTCTTATACTTCACTAGAAACCCGCCCCGGCTTCGCACGGGTACAATACTGATACTAATACTACAGAATGTCTTTAAACCTCTAACAAAACGGGCGAAATTTAGTCAAAACAAACAGAAACAAATTGATTGAAATTAGCATGATCTATCAGCATGGAAATTTGCAAGTTTCTATCTCCTATAGTTTAAAAATGCTAGGGGGGGGAACCAACTTACAAACTACTTTGGAGGCCAATTACTCGAAAATGGTCAACTTTATAAAAAAATAACGTATGAAACCTTGCCTTTATTTTAAAAGACCTATTCTACGATACCCCACACGATGGGGTAGAGTGGAAAAATATTTTTCATCCCCACTTCACATGTATGGAGAGCCACCCCTAAAATATAAAATTATTATTTTTTTATGATCCCGAAACCGTGATCTATACACAATCTATAACTGTACCGAATTTCATCAATTTATATTCATAATTACAGGAGCTAGAGGCGCGGACAGACAGACAGACAGACAGACGGACAGAGCGAAACTATAAGGGTTCCTTAAGTATTACGGAACCCTGAAAATTTACTCATAGAAGTCATGTCACGCGCACCCCCGCCTTGGTGACGCCCACTTCGCAACGGGCCGTGCAACAGAAATCGTAATATTTTAATTTCGCCATAACTTCAAAACCGAACGTTCAATTTTAATCATTCAAAGACCAAATATTATCTACATAAATTGTACTTAGTGATGAAATAATTTATTTTGATAAGGATTAATAGCATGAGTAAAATAAACGCGTTTAAATGTAGTCAAAAAAAAATTCAAGATTTCTAAATAAAAAAATGGTTGTTGTGCCTCACTCGACATAGATAGGTATAGTGTGTCGCGGACTTTTTTGTAGATATTTATAAGATCTACAATTAATTAGAACATTTTGTGGTTCTATCTTTTATAGTTTAGGCAGCGTACGCAAAATAAGTAACTTTTCTGGTTGATTTTTTACACCTTGTGTCCGAAAAACCCAAATATCTTACGGAACCCTATTTTTTTCCAAAATAAAATGTAGCCTATGTTACTCGTGGATAATGTAGCTTTCGAATGGTGAAAGAATTTTTGAAATCGGTCCAGTACTTTTTGAGCCTATTCATTACAAACAAACAAACAAACAAACATACAAACAAAGTTTTCCTCTTTATAATATTAGTGTAGATAGAGAGAAAAAAATTAAATTGGTTTTATAAATAATAATAATGAGTAATTAGGCTCGACTTCGTTCGTTTCAGCCTGGTGACGTCCACTGCAGGACATAGGCCTCCCCCATAAATTTCCAGTGCGACCGGTCGCTCGCGGCCTGTATCCACCGACTTTTCTCAGGTCATCTGTCCACCTGGCGGAAGGCCGTCCTACGCTTCGGCGTCCAGTTCGTGGTCTCCACTCAAGAACCTTTCGGCCCCAGCGGGCATCGGTTCTACGGGCTATATGTCCAGCCCATTGCCACTTTAACTTGCTAATGCGCTGGGCTATATCGGTAACTTTAGTTCTGCTACGGATTTCCTCATTTCTGATTCTATCACGTAGAGAGACTCCGAGCATAGCCCTCTCCATAACTCTTTGAGCTTCACGAAGCTTTTGAATAAGTCCCGTTGTGAATGACCACGCTGCGGCTCCATATGTCATCACCGGTAACACACGCTGCTCGAAAGCTCAAAAAAAAGGCTCGACTACCAAAACATTATTTTCCATTGATAAATTTTGACTTAAATCAACACATTTATAGAAGATACAAAATACTCAACAACGGACATCACAGAGCCTATTAAAAGATTTTATTGGTACTCCACATTATAGTGCAATCGCGAAATTGCCAATTTGTAAATGAACCTTCAATTTGTTGGCCATATTTTTGCTTTTAGTCCGAGGGTCGTGCGAGTCCTCGTTGCGTTAAAATGAAAATTGAATGCAAATATTTATCTAATCATCTCAATGAACTTTCATAAAAGCGTCGTGACTTGTGACTTTATGAGCGTGGCCGGCTTTACCTACTACACCTAAAACTTTAGCCAAGGTGCCATTGCTAATTATGACGTCATAGTTCGAAAATAAAAAAGCCTGTTGTGTCGTGGGGTCACCAGGCAGGAATAAATAAAATACAAAAAAAAAACTATAAATATAAATATTTGAGTTAGAAAATGTAAAAGGTAATTCCGATACCGGGAAGCGAGCCCGAGCCTCCTGGGAAGAGAGCAAGGTATCCTAGCCACTAGACAGTGGCGTAGGGTGGGTGTCTGCCACCCGGGGCGGATGACAATTTTGCTGCCCCCTTAAGTAGGTTTTGTAGCCCTCTTATTTAGGTTTTTTGTATACAATACATTACCTACATATATTCATTCTATATATACATAATATATTATTCTATTTTCGGCAAAAACAGTCATCGTTATTTTGTATTATACAGGTTAGATTTTAAATATAAATAAATAAGAATTAATTTTCCACTACACTACATCGGACGTTAATTGAGCTAAGAAAATTTGCTTCTTCGTACTGTAAAAATATCACAATGCATAAAAATCTTACGCTTTTATATAATGTTACGGATGTTCTTTGCCGACTAGGGTACCCCTCCGCAACGCTCCATAAGGAACTTTCATTCCAAAATGTATGGGATTTGACATAAGCATCGCTAAGTGATATGGCCAAAGGATATGGCGAGGCTTAAATGTCACTTAACGATACTTAATGTGTCAAACCCTATTTTTGTTTTCGAACTTCGTCGTTGTACTTAGCGATGGCAACTTGGCTAAAAGCTCAGAAGTGCCTTTGAATTACGTAATACAAAAAAAAATTGTATTTTTAGTCACTTGCCTTATCTAAAATATCAATGAAAATCTGGATGCCAAAGTATTTTGAATGTTTTATTGTGTAAATTTCGGACGTTTTTTGCCGACTTGTAGGAGGATAACCGAGCTTTACAATACGCACCTTGTAATGATTCCGTCCGCTCGGCGCTCAAATTCGAATCTATAACGTTACATTACACGCGAATTCTTGTCAGTCAGGGAGGTAGTATTGTATTGTAATTGTCAAAGTCGAATCTATAACGTTACATTACACGCGAATTCTTGTCAGTCAGGGAGGTAGTATTGTATTGTAATTGTCAAAGTCGAATCTATAACGTTACATTACACGCGAATTCTTGTCAGTCAGGGAGGTAGTATTGTATTGTAATTGTCAAAGTCGAATCTATAACGTTACATTACACGCGAATGCTCCAGGTAAGGGAGCACCTTAACATGGTTTTTGTTTTAAATAACATGTAGGAAGTTAGAACAGAAGACTGTCAAATTGGTGTTTCAGAAACTTGGGGCAGGAAACGTAATGACATTTCCTACACGCGGCGCGACAAGCTTCATTTTAGCAAAAAGGTTTTCGAAAGTGTTACATACTCTGTGATGTTCTCGATTAGGATTTATATATAGAATTGAAAAGAAATGGAACGTGTTTTTGTAGAAGTTAACGATTACAAAATACCTACTGGCAGCTTTATTTGAGCACAAAAAAAAACTAAAATTTAAAAGTTAAAGTTCTAAATTCTAAAAAATCAAAGCTGAAATTTGACGACAAAATACCGGCAGCGCCAGAAAACACGGTTAATGGATTCATATGCAATTCCAATCGCACTGTCCCTAACAACTACTATTCACTCGTGATTTCGCGTGAAATAAAATAAATATGCAGAGTCTATGTCCCATAGCCGATTTGTTTTAACGACAAGCTGTTAGATTAAAATTGTGGTATTGAATTTAGAAATTACTAGCGAAAAATCCATGATAATAGAGAATGAAAACTTTATAAACTCTGACAATATAAAGCGTGAAATCGTAAGTAAAAGGGATAAACACAAAAATGTTTCTCTTATGTACATGATATAATATGTGCTAAATTGCGTCATTTCGTATACAATAAGGAGGATTAATACAATTTAGGAAATCCTGTAGTGTCTCCTCTAACGGCATTTATTTGTCATGTTTTTGTTTACGTGATATAAACTAGTCAAATTATTGTGTTTGTGGAGCACTCGGAGTGATGGCTGCGAATCTTCACGCAGTCATCAGGCTGAGTGCTATCCCCCGATTAAGTTAGGATTCCCACCTGATACGCTAGTCGTTTCATTAACCTAATTGCAACACCTGGGTTTGCTAGTGTTTTTTTCAGATTTGAAAGACGTAAATTGTTACGTACACGTCTTTCGAATCTGACAAATCTGCCTTTTGTCAGATTTGCAAGACGTAAATTATTACGTCTTTCGAATCTGACAAAAGACTAGCGAGCCCATTTTACCTGATAAAATTTGATAAAAGTGATAAGTTGTTTAAATCAATTGTTATCAGGTAAAGAAGAATATAAATTCATTATTATACTAGGACTTTATTTGACAATTTAGTCTTGGAAATATCTTATTAAACCTGTCTAAAGAATATATTATTTTTCTATGCCTGAAATCCATTGAACTTATTTCAGACGTATAAATATTATACAAAAATGCTAAACATCAATGTTATGCCTTCTGAGTCTTTATCCAAGTTGTTATCGCTGATTACGAGTAGTGCGTATGAGTTTATACATTTATCCCACACATTTTTGTTTTCGAACTTCTTCGTCATGATTAGTGATGGCAACTTGGTTAAATGCTCAGCAATACTAGTTCTAGTATAATATTGAAAAGATTTTAAAACTTTACTGCAATCTTAAAAGGTTAAAGTTTTACACACAGTAGTTGTCTAAGCATCAAAGGCAGCTTCATAAACTTATTGAAGAAATAACACTAAACTTTGAAGCATACTCGACAAAGGTTAGGCTAGCGTCGAAGCTTTACCTAACTTCCTGAGATAGGAGCTAGGAGCTAGGAGCTAGGACTAGGAAATTAAATTTTCCTCAAAAACTGTCTGAATGTTCATTACAAATATTGATTAGGTATCAAATATCAGGATACATAATATTAATATTATGTGCTAATATGAAACATCTTGTCATAACCGAAAAGAACTTTCCGAAGTTTTCCTCGTGTTTTCGGTCAAGGTTGCGAAAATCGTTATCTGGACTATCCGAAAGGAATTAAGATTTTTTTATATTATAAAAGCCCGCGGGGTTGAGGAAGTTAAAACAATTTCCTCTTTTGTTGATAAGAAAGATGGCTACTATAATTTTGTCACAAAAGTTACGTGTTTAAATTTTTTTTTATTGTTTATGTCACCGTAAAATTGCAAAAACCGATAGATTGTAATATTACTAGAAATATTGTAATAAGTCGACAGATTGTCAAATAAAATTTCTCCTTACAATTGTACGCATTATTTTTCGTTATAGTTAGTAATATGAAAAAGAAAACAAATATGGCGGCGCGGGGCACTTGCCGTCACGGTAAATATTATAATATAACGCAAAGTAACGTAATCAGCGATAGCAACGTAAGAAGAAATTTTTATTTGACAATCTGTTGACTTATTACTTACAATATCTCTAGTAATATTACAATCTATCGGTTTTTTTTTTCAATTTTACGGTGACATTTATATCGAAGAGCCTGACACGGCCGTGGCAACTACAACGTTTCTTGCAATTGGAAGTGTATTTTCTCGTGTACTAAACTAAGTTCAATTTTGAATCACTTTTTTAAAAATGCACTGCCGCGTTGCGTTTCATCTAGTTTCGGTGTGAACCGACCCAAAGTCCTGGTCACTCTTTTTTAGGTTCAATTAAAACCAATTCGATAATTATTAATTACGCCGAATTGGCTCATACATAATGTATGCGATTCTAAACGCAATATTGCAATCAGTAAGCTCACTTTTGCAAATAATATCAGTTACCGTTCGGTTACCAATTTATTACATAACGCCTAAAAAAACTTAACACGTCCAAGGGTCAATTCACACCGAAACGATACGATACGCGACGACGCATTCTTAAGATAGCTATTCAAAATTGATATTTATTAATTAGAAAATAAGATACACGTTTCATTGTAAGAGTTCGAATGTCATGTTGCACCGCGCTGCACATGTGTATGAGTGATATCATAACAAACGTGTATCTTTTTGTGTAGTAAAAAAAAATTAATTTTGAATAAAATAAAACCATAATTAAAAAAATATTGTCGGCTTACGGACGATAATTTTACGTGATTACGTCATCATAAGCCGAACGCTTAGGCGAATCTGCGGGCTTATTACGTATCTTGCAAAAGCCAAGCAATAGCAAAAATTGCGCAATTTTTGCGCAAAAATCGCAAATTCGTATGACGTATCTACAAAAACCTAGCAGAAGCAACCTAGCGACAGTACTGCCTCTACCGAACAATCGAGGAACTATAAATTGCAATCAATCGTTCGATCTCTTCACTGCTGTCTAATTTTTCGTATTACGTAAGACTTTTACAGCAAAGCGAAAGCAATCAGCGAGCGATTTAAACTGTCAGTTAGCAAAAATAAGCGAAAATGAAGCAAATGCATTCAAAAACATCAGCAAGCGATTAACAATCGATCGCATAGGTAATACGATTTTATTTGACGTTCAGCAATCGACTGCGCGTCTATCGCGCGATGACTGCAAGATTTTTGCTAATCGCTATTTTTACGTAATACGGCGGCGTGCCTCTCTATCACTTGTTCCGCGCTCTCACATACACTCTCGGCTCAGGCAGAACGAGACAATCAGGTGGAAGTTAGAACGTGTTAATTTTCGTGCGTGCAGCCGACATTCATCGATTTAAATAAGACATTATCACGGCAAAAAAATATGTAAACAGCCGAACGTATAACCGCCTCCTTTCGGGACATCGCTTAAAATTAAAAAAAAATTGCGCTGCGTCGCGTAGAGAATCGTCGCGATATAAACTGACCTCAGTTACAGTTCGGTTACAAATTCATAATATGGCGCCTAAAATAACTAAACACGTCCACCTTAAATCAACGGATTGTCAGTCCGGCTATAAAAAGGCAGCAATGTTTATTTTTGGTAAAAGCATGTTCATGTTATATCAATCTTAATCAAACGAAGTTGTTCGATAAGATAACAGATACGAAAACTGTCACAGACTAAACTAATTTTAATAAGCTTTTAGTTAACTATATGCTATGAACTACATATTTACGTTTGAGAAATTGAAATCCAATGTAAAATATATCTGTATAATAAAAATGAACACGACAGATTGAATAGATCTATATGTGGAAGACAATATCATTCAACGTCAGCAGTGGCTTATAATTAGGGTTGCCAACCCTACTATTTAAAATATAGTATCCTACTATTTAAGGGTATCAAAATATAGTATATTTCTAAAAAAATATATAGTAGGCGAAACTATGGGCCGTCTACTTAGATCACATACCGTAGATATATGATCTAAGTAGACGAGGCATGTTGAGGCAATAAGTGTCTCCAGTTATGGCCCCACTTTTGAGATTTTTGGGGCCATTTTGACATTCGAAGTATGGTAAAAAAAAGATGGCTAACATTTTAAGTATAGTGTTGAGTTTTGAAACCTTTGACGTAAGCTCTGCAGTAGGTAGGTACACGTATTTATTATTATTATTATATCCTTTACCTAAAATGGGTAAGTAATAATATATAAGTCACATTTGCATGTCATTACGTGGAAAAGGCCAAGCTCTACGGCCGTCTGAGCTAACGCTCGCCCACGTAACTCCTGCGTCGTATAAATTATTATTAATATCTGTTTACAAACTGACATTCAGCATTATTAGGAAGTACGGCTTAGAAGTGGAATAATCGGAAATAATTTTACTCTAGTGCTTTAAGTAGTGCTGCTTTTTGAAACCTTTTTAAAGGTGACTTTTATTTATTTTATTTAGGGCTGATTTTTCAATCGTCATTTAACTATTGCCTGAGGAATAAATATGTGACATTGACATATTTTTCATACAAAATCTGTCAAAGTTACATATTTATTCCTCAGATAGGAGTTATCTGACGATTGAAAAATCAGCCCTTATTCGGAAAAACTTACAGTTACACATATAACAAAATCATAATAAAATAGACACAAGAAGCAATAAAATAATTAATTACATATTTGTATCAGGGTATAATTGCCTAATACTTACTACTTAGGTCCTAGTCCTATCTATTTTGCTCTGTGGCAGACAACGATGTTATGTACCATGGTGGCAGAGCCTAAGGCTGGGACTATAATATGATAAGGGAAAATTCAGAGCACTGAAAATGGAACTCTGCGCTAAAACAATAGAGTTGAAAACGGATGTCTCGAGTGTCGAACTGTCATAATGACATTGCCATTTGACTCGACACATGTGTGTTCGATTTTCAGCCCTATTGAATTAGCACAGGGTTATATTTCCAATGCTCTGAATTTTCCCCGGCCTGTAAGAATAAAAAAGTAAGAAATAAAAAATATAAGAAATTAAAGTATAAAAAATTAACTAAAAGAAAGAAAACAAACGATAAAAGAAAATAAAGATAAGAATAAAAAAGAAAATAATAAGCCCTGTCCACGATTGGGGGTCGGGAAAAAAAACCCTAGATAAGGTCGCTCTGCCTTGAATTTCGTGGTGGCAGGCGTCATAGTCACCGCTAATTGTCAGCTATGCACTCCTTCAAGCGGTGACTATGGCACCCACTTACCCAGCCTTAGGCTCTACCACAGAGCAAAATATTAGATGCGGTATATTTCACACACCATTCTATATTAATTGCAAGTTATTGATATGGCTAGCTGCAAGCTTTCATGTTAATCGACATATCAAAGTGATTTATGAATAATGCATACCTTTAATAAGCTAAATATGTTAAATTAATAAGATTTATTAGGAAAAACTTATATAGAATGGCTCTTTTTGTAGATAGATCGACATATTTAGTAAGTTTTATAGTATCTTATAAATCAATCTACTTCTGTTTAAGGTAATAATATAGAAGACGAGTTAAACGATTGCATTTCTAAATCTTTATGGTTTTATTGAAATTTTATGTATCCAGATAAATACATAACAATTAATAATATTGTTTTCATTCATCGTTAGATAGTTATCATCATTATAGCGAGTATTATAATACTTAATATACAATTAAAAATCGAGACAAACCAATATAATCTACCTATATTAAAACTACCTAAATAAACCTTTTGAAAAATATTAATTACTAAATCAGGACACAATCACTTCAGTTCAGTAGGCAATATATTGCATTAATTAATTAGGCATCATGGTAAACAATTAACCTGGTCTTCATTAATTAATTATATGATAGTTAATTCGATAACACGAATACCGGAGTATATTGTGCTGCTTAGTATCGTTTATAGGCTATATAGTATATAATATACTTATCTAACAAGATAAGAGTTTGCACCTACAACACATGTAAAACGGACAACAAAGTGATCCTATAAGGCTGGGACTATATGCAACGGAATCCGGTAGGCCGTAGAGAATTATGAGCACTGAAAATAGAACTGCGGTAATACAATACAGTTGAAAATGGAAGTTTCGAGTGTCGAGCTGTCATATAAGACATTGACATTTGACTCGACACTCGGATGTTCGATTTTCAACTCTATTGTATTAGTGCAGAGATCTATTTTCAGTGCTCATAATTCTCTACGGCCTACTGGATTCCGTTGCATATAGTCCCAGCCTAAGGGTTCTTTATTTTCCTTTCCAGATACGGAATCCTAAAAATTGTAAATAGTGCCGCTCAGGAGTGATCTACATGTAAACGGCGTTATAAAGCATAAGGGTCTGTCTCAATATCTACTTATAATGCCCATTTGCACTAAACTTAAGGATCGCCTAAGTTCTTTCCTAACTTGTTTAGGCTGCTCCTAGCAAAAAATACTATTGCACTAACCTTAGGCCATTCCTAAGTCCACTTAGGATATTCTTAACTTTATGAGCCCGATTAGGAAATGCGTAAGCGTAGGCAACACATAAGTCGGTGTTTTATCTAGTCTTGTAGATTATATTTTGTAACTATTGATATAGTTTTATTGATATATATACTATTGTCAGAGATCTAGCCTTAGATGTATTACAATAAAAAGAGGTATATTTTTTAGCAGATTTTTTATTACAGTGATTTTAAAAATTCAAAGCTTAAAATAGTCAGATCACAATCACCATGGCAGGGGATTTAATATTTATTGAATTTCCTTGAATTTGTAGAAGTCGATTTTCATAATGAACGACACGCGAGAACTAGAATAACAAGATCACGACCAAACTGCTCCAAAATTTCGATGAAATCGTCTTCTTTAAGCGATATAGGATGTGCAAAAGAATTATTTCTCTTTATTCTTCGTGGCATCGTGAGAAGTTACTTTCGATAGAATGCACGGGCCTTCGTCGCACAACAATCGCACAAAATTTATTTTTTCCTCCGCCGTAAAGTTTGCGGTTTTTACTTTTTATTTTAACTTATTTTACATAATAGGTATATCAATAACGATTCCAAATCAATCGATGTATAATTTTAGTCAACAGTAAATACGTATAATATATATCTGTTTGACGTCTTGTAATGACAAGACAATTGACAACGTAGGCTACGTTACCAAATAAAATAAACCAAGGTCTTATCTTTTGTCACTTTTTAACACACGACGGAATCAATGTAAAGAGAAGGCCAAAATATTTTCTATGGACTACATTACTTAGCCGGTTTATAAAACCATAAACAACCAATCTTTACATTCGTTCAATCATTCACTTATCTAGGCAATGCCTAAGCTACGACATAATTAAGTTATATCTGTGCAAACAAAATGTTTAGCTAGGCTGTTCTTATGTTTAAGTATATCTTAACTAGGACTGGCCTAACTCACGTTTAGTGCAAATGGGTATTAGTGTCTTAAATTATAGCTTATTTGCATTTTCTGTCTCTGTCACTCGATATAAAGTAAGCGGCGACAAAAAATCTAAATAACCTATCCGATAAAAGATCGTAAAACAAACCCTTAGTCTCAATATACCTATAAATTCTTCAGAGAAGTGGACTGTCTGGAGTATGACATGAATAGTAGTAAATTGGTCGTAGGTGTATATTTTCATATAAGGAAAACGTTTCCTCCCACTCACAATACCGTCTGACTTCTGACTTGAGGGTTCAGACGAAGGATCTTAGCCGGTTTGAAAATACGTAGGAATTGAAGAGACAGGCTGAACTTGAGCTTTCAAACCTCCGTATGAAATTGTTCATTTGAATTTAATATTATTGTTGAAAAGCGGCAAAAGGTAATAGACACACTCCACACATGGAATGAATTTATATAATGGAAGAACAATCGTCATGTGAGTCCGTCCGTTCTCAGCTTACCTTCCAAACCATTAGTGCTAGAAAGATGAAACTTTGCATGGAAATGTGTTTTTACCACACCGACAAAATGCGAATTAACTTTTTAGGGGACCCCTCGTAATTGGGGACGATTTCTTTTTGGTGTTTTAAAGGTGAACGCGCACCTATACGCGCCGCAGGAGCCGCACGCGCCGAAGTCATCAAATTTTATAAGTCTTTAATATGAGTAACTTCTCAGAAGAAACCGTATATCAAAAGTCAATATTTTTCAAAGGTACAGCGATTTGTATATGTCACCGTAAAATTGTAAAAACCGTTACATTGTAAAATAACTAACAAGATTGTAAAAATATGTCGAAAGATTAAAAACTATAATTATATTTATGATCTAACGAAAAATAATGTTTTAAATGATAGGCAGCATATTTGCGTATGAAGTCTATCAACATTTTACAATTTCACTAGTTTTATTACAATCTAACGGTTTTTACAATTATACGGTGACATATACAAAATTTCGCAAGTCTCGTAAAAACTTTTCATACTAAACTTCACCTACAAGTGACGTCACTTGTAGGTTATGGCGTATGAAGTATACGGCCGCAGGAACATATTTCTAAATATCTCCGATATTTGTGCGTTTAAGTTCATACTTACCATAATGAATGTTTTTGTATATGATGTTAGTAAACTAATGATGTTGGATTTTTTACCAATTTCGCAAAAAAAAATTTTTTTGGTACTTTTTAAATGTAAACACAAAAAATAATATTTTTTTTACATTTACCAAGTAGTAATGCCTCAATATTTCTGAATATATTAATGAAACTAAATATTTCAAATGTAGTCCGATCCCCTATTGCTATTGTTACGAACAAAGAGACCAGCGCCATCTAGCGTCAACCAATGAAACCATTAGGTTCGAACAGGGACAACGTGAAACCCGCTACTCAATACTAGATGGCGCTACTGTGCTACTACTTTCCCGAAAAATCCAACACGGTTACGAGAGGCGGAAACTCTCTGGAATATTCTGGGACTCGATTCGGCCCATATAAATACGCCGCGGAGATGCGAACGAGTCAGTTCAGTCTTGAGCTTCTTTCGAGGCGAAACAGGCGATAAGTTAAAGTGATACCAGTGATTAATACAAGTGAAACCCACGACTTGTCTACGACATAGGACATCGTTAGTGCTTAGTGTTTGGACTTAGTGTTTAGTGTTAGACCTAGTGCTTTGTGTTGGACCTAGTGCTAGTGAATAAAGTCTTCAAAACAGTCAGCAGGTCTTTTTCTCCAAATCTTCGAACCCCAACACGTAACACTGGTGTCGGAAGTGAGATTTGGAGATGCCATTGACTCCGAGAGAGGACTTCAAGGAGGGCGTCAGGACAAGGGCACAACGAGCTGCGGAGGCCACACCCACTGAGGACCAAGCCCCGCCCACTGACCACGCCCCCAGGCTCCACCCACTTTGACCCAAGCCACGCCCACTGGCTCCGCCCACCGGCCCTGCCCACCGGGCCCCGCCCACTGGCTCTGCCCACTTGGCCACGCCCACTCAGGCCACGCCCACCGGGCCCGCCCACCGGCCCCGCCCACCGGCCCCGCCCACCGGGCCCCGCATGCTCAAGCCACGCCCACCAGCAGTACCGTGGCTCTTCAAAATTTAATTGAAATAATGGAGCTGCAAAGGGCTGAAATACGGGCAATGAAGGAATCACAAGAACGCAAGCTCAGTGCTTTGCAAGAATCACAAGAGCAACAAAAATACCTCCAAGAAAAAGCGCTTTGGGCTATAAAGGATGTTAGTGACACGGTGATTAAGCTTCGAAAAGATGTCGAAGTAGTGGAAGAACGAGTTACCGGGTTAGGATTGGACGTTGAAAATTTGAAAACCGTCCTCGCCGAACTACAGAAGAAAGTAGTGCGCCTTGAAACCACGAGAGTTGCGATGTCTAGTGGAACTACCGGTGTGGCACAAGGACCGAGAGTGAAAGTGCCGCCGTACGACGGCACTACTTCTTGGAACGCTTATCGTCAGCAATTCCAGACTGTTGCTACTGCTAACGGATGGACGGAAGAACAATGCCTGACCGCTCTCACTGTTGCGCTCAGAGGACAAGCTTTGTCGGTCCTGGAAGCACTGCCACATACAGGAAAGGGGTTCCAAGACCTGACACGAATATTGTTCAAGCATTTGTCGACGGAATCAAAGACCTGGAGGTCAGAGCTGCAGTGAGGCTTCGTCACCATACCTCGCTAAGGGAAGCATTGGCGCATGCTTTGGAGGTCGAGACTGTTCGCCACGACATACGGCAGACCCATCAGATCCGCGAGGTCTCCGAGGAAGTCAAGGAGGTCAAGGCTCCTACGAAGAAAAGATCTGGAGCCATGTGCTACAAGTGCGGCGAAAGGGGGCATCTTCAGCTCAACTGCCCGCAGAAGGAGACCCAGATGGCAAGGATGAAAAGGATCGAGGAACAAATGGAGGAGCTGAAGAAGCAAGGGGCTTCGTCCCCTTGTCCGCGATCAGGGAAACGAATAAAAGCCAGGACTAAGGGGCGAGTGCTGGCTGACGCGGAGGAAGTTGCCTGGATGAAAAAGTGTAGTTCGATAACAGGCGCAGACTCAGCAAACAACAACAACTATGGATTAGTGACTGAGCTACTCTATGACTGCAAGAGTAATCTGACTTATTCGCAGAACGTGAAAGCTAAGAAGTTTATACAGCGCTACGCGAATATCTTCTCCAGTCAAGAAGGGGACCTTGGAAGAACGTCGATAGTTCAGCACAGGATAGATACCGGAAGCGAGAGACCAATTCGTCAACGAGCAAGACGGATACCAATTGCAAAGGAAAAAGAAGTTGAAGGCCTTTTGGAGGACATGAGAAGGAATAAGATTATTGAACCGTCTGCAAGTCCGTGGTGCTCACCTGTTGTATTAGTGAAGAAGAAAGATGGTAGCACGAGATTTTGTGTGGTCTATAGGCGTCTCAATGATGTCACTAAGAAGGACATTTACCCGTTACCTCGAATCGATGACACTTTGGATACCTTGAGTGGCATGAAATGGTTCTCGACCCTAGACCTGAAATCTGGATACTGGCAGGTGGAAATTCATCCAAAGGACAAGGAGCAGACAGCTTTCTCAACCGGTAAAGGTTTATGGCAATTTAACGTCATGCCCTTCGGATTGTGGAACGCACCTGCCACATTTGAGCGACTCATGGAATGTGTACTGGCAGGTTTAGTTGGAGAGGCTTGCTTAGTCTACTTAGATGACGTCATCATTGTCGGCCGTGACTTCGAGGACCATTTGCGAAACTTGGAACGAGTTTTCGCCAAAATAGAGGGAGCCAAATTAAAGTTGAACCCAAAAAAGTGTCGTTTATTCAGGAGTAAGGTCAATTATCTCGGCCATGTTATCTCCAGTGATGGAATCCAGACAGACCCGGAGAAACTGGAAGCAGTTCAAAAATGGCCTACCCCTAAGGACAAAACCGAAGTGCGGGCATTCCTCGACCTATGCTCATACTACAGGCGTTTTGTTAAAGGATTCTCGGAAATAGCCAAGCCATTACATCGGCTGACAGAAGATAAACGACAATTTAGTTGGGATGAGACTTGTGAAGATTCTTTTCAGAAACTGAAGAAGCATCTGTGTGAAACACCAATCCTGGGGTATCCACAAACTGAAGGTCAGTTTATTAACACGGCCATTGGAGGGGTGTTATCTCAAAAACAGGGTGAAAGAGAAGCTGTTATTGCATATTTCAGCAAATCTTTATCCAAGCCAGAGAGAAACTACTGCGTGACAAGAAGAGAATTGTTGGCTGTTGTAAAGATGCTATAACATTTCAACAAATATCTAATCGGCAGACAGTTCTTGCTGCGAACTGATCACGCAGCCTTGAAGTGGCTGCTGCAATTCAAGAACCCAGAAGGTCAAGTAGCTCGATGGATTGAACAGCTTCAGGAGTATGACTTCAAGACGGAACACCGCAGTGGAAAGACGCATAGGAATTCTGACGCACTTTCACGAAGGCCGTGTTCGGAAGACTGCAAACATTGTGTTAAGCAGGAATCTAATGAAGTTACATTAAAGCTAACGAGAACAAGTCCTTTGGGTCTCTGGGAGAATGATGCTATGAGAGAGGCTCAAGAAAGAGATGACGACCTTCGGCATATCGTCACGTGGAAGAAACGGGGTGACGTGAAACCAATCTGGAGTGAGGTTGCACCCACTGGCGCTGTCACTAAGGCGTACTGGGCGCAATAGGACAGTCTGATACTTCAAAACGGAATACTCTACCGGAAATGGGAGAGGACCAACGGCAGAGAGTTCCATCTTCAGATAATTGTCCCAAGAACGAGAGTACCAGATGTTCTCCGTGAAATACATGATGGCGTATCAGGAGGTCATCTAGGTGTCAAGAGGACGTTAACAAAAGTGCGCGAAAGATTCTACTGGTTGCATTGTCGAGATGATGTACAGGATTGGTGCCGCAAATGTACTACTTGCGCTGCTGTAAAAGGACCACAGACCAGGAGCCGTGGGATCCTGCGGTTGTATAACGTTGGTGCACCGTGGGAACGAATTGCAGTTGACGTAGCTGGGCCATTTCCTGTAACGGAATCGGGAAACAAGTATTTTATGGTCGTCATGGACTACTTCACCAAATGGCCCGAAGTGTTCGCCATACCAAACCAAGAAGCTACAACAGTCGCTTCTAAGTTAGTCGAAGAAGTGATATGTCACTTTGGTGTGCCTCTAGAAATCCATTCTGATCAGGGCAGGAACTTCGAATCGCAGGTGTTCCAGGAAGTGTGCAGAATTTTGGGCATGCATAAGACGAGGACCACCGCGTACCATCCACAGTCTGATGGAATGGTAGAAAGATTTAACCAGACCCTTGAGAGGCATTTGGCGAAATTGGTAGACGACAAACAAAAGGATTGGGACAAGTATATACCACTTTTCCTTCTGTCATACCGAACCGCCGAGCATGAGAGCATAAAAGCTACCCCGGCGTATGTCAACTACGGTAGAGAACTACGAATACCAGTAGACCTATTGACAGGCGGGTCACCGGAGAGACCAGAGACCGTACAAGACTATGTCTGCGATTTAAGGGAAAAAATGCGCTATATACACGCCTTGGTTCGGGAAAATGGGTTACAGTCAAGTAAGAACATGAAAACCAGGTACGACCGGAAATCGAACACGAGCGGCTTCGAGGAAGGGTCACTGGTGTGGCTGCATAACCCAACTCGCCGGAAAGGGAAATCTCCAAAGTTGCAGACCAAGTGGGACGGACCATACAAAGTGGTTACCCGAATAAATGATGTGACTTATAGGATCCAAAAGCAACCAAGAGGGACATTCAAAGTGGTACACATAGACCGTCTGGCGCGGTACCATGGCAATAACAACGATGCTCGGGACGAGCATCTCTAAGAGGGGAGTAGTGTTACGAACAAAGAGACCAGCGCCATCTAGCGTCAACCAATGAAACCACTAGGTTCGAACAGGGACAACGTGAAACCGTCTACTCAATACTAGATGGCGCTACTGTGCTACTACTTTCCCGAAAAATCCAACACGGTTACGAGAGGCGGAAACTCTCTGGAATATTCTGGGACTCGATTCGGCCCATATAAATACGCCGCGGAGATGCGAACAAGTCAGTTCAGTCTTGAGCTTCTTTCGAGGCGAAACAGGCGATAAGTTAAAGTGATACCAGTGATTAATACAAGCGAAACCCACGACTTGGCTACGACATAGGACATCGTTAGTGCTTAGTGTTTGGACTTAGTGTTTAGTGTTAGACCTAGTGCTTTGTGTTGGACCTAGTGCTAGTGAATAAAGTCTTCAAAAGAGTCAGCAGGTCTTTTTCTCCAAATCTTCGAACCCCAACACGTAACACTATCTTTACAATTCCGCGTCGTATCGTGTCTCAGTATGAACTAAAGCTTATACAAAACACTGGTAGTGCAAGTGGTGGAAGTGGTTGTGTCATGCAGACCAGACGCGGTCTCCGCACTTAACCTAAATATACCTTTGTTAAATACACAAGAAGATACAAGTTTAAATAGCATAAGTTAGAATCTTAGATATTTGTTACTCTTTCATGCAAAAGCTACTAACAGATTAAGATGAAATTTTGCAAGGTAGTTTAGGCTCTGGATTAAAACAAAGGTTTCTTTATGTTCCGAAAAACTAAACTGCACTCCCTTTGGATCGCTCGGCACCGCATATGCAATGAAACGTGTACCTTCTTGCGTACTGAATAAAGTTCAATTTTGAATTGTTATCTCAAAAATGCAGCGCCGCGTCCGAATCGTCTCATTTTTGTATGAACTTATACCCAGGACCTTGGCCCCAATTCTCGTACCTCGAATCTCGATTCGATTCTCGCGCTTACTCATTCACACAGGCGTCAAATCATGCGTGCGCGAGCAGGACAGACTGACAATCGAACCGATATTCGAAGCACGAGAATCGGGGCCCTTGTTTCTATGCGCAAATCTAATAACCGAGTTAACAGCTGCGACAATAGCCACGACAGTTTTACAACTGGAACAAATGAAGCTCTTATCTTATTTCATTCTTATTTATTAGCACTTACTGTTTTATAAGGCATAAACTTTGTTTTTCTACGTTTTTTTTTAATAAACTTTTACTTATAACTAGATATTTTATCCGTAGTTATTCGAATAGACATCGAAAGCTTTATAAAAGTAAAACATATCCACCTGTACTGTAAGTACATTATTGAGTATGAAATTGGTTTTCCCAGATAAGAGAAACAAGCAAAACTCTGTTCCGTAATTTTGATTTACTTGGGGAGTTTGTGGCTTTACAATTTATGATTTGTAACATACCCAGTATTAAAATAATTTAGGAGGATATAGCATTATCATTTTCCTCGCCATTTGCAATCACTAGAGCGTTAATGTTTATGGTTTCAGTGCCCAAAGGTCTGGACACCAACACAGAGTTGAAAATATATATGCTTATGTACAGAAACAGCTTTCACAGAACGATCCAAATCGATCCAAATTTTGACGATTTTGAATATTTGACGACAAAATTTGAACGATCCAAATTGAACATTTGACCACAAAATGTGAACGATCCAAATTGAACATTTGACCACAAAATGTGAACGATCCAAACTGAACATTTGACCACAAAATGTGAACGATCCAAATTGAACATTTGACCACAAAATGTGAACGATCCAAATTGAACATTTGACCACAAAATGTGAACGATCCAAATTGGACATTTGACCACAAAATGTGAACGATCCAAATTTAACATTTTGACCACAAAATGTGAACGATCCAAATTGAACATTTTGACCACAAAATGTGAACGATCCAAATTGAACATTTTGACGTCCCTTTCAACGGCCCACAAGTTTTCCACACAGTCCCACTGGACACACCGTATGCTTGTAGTTATAGTACAAATCGAAAGCTAACTATGAAGCTTTATCTGTTCGTCTTTCTTTAATATTTGACTCTAGGCTCTCTGTACCAAGTATTTTCATGACTATATTCACTAGAATAATCATTTGACTACATGGTTAGGATTTTATGTAAATTGTGATAAATAAGCAGATAACTCGCCTGATACTAGTAAGTGATGAGTGATGACCTGTGTTCACCTAAACATAGGCTTAGGTGAACAAGGTATATAGCTACCTACTATCGTATCTACCATATCAATTGTTGGAGAGAGCACAGACTATAAGGTATATTTTCATTTTATGCCCACTTTGTACGTCGAGGCATTTCACACAGAATGTATTAACCTTGAGGTCCCCTCTTTACATACTTTCTCATACATTCATAATTCATGAAAATATGAGGTATTACTGTCGTGAAAAAGTTTTCAGGGAAATGCAAAGAAAAATTACAAACATTTTCACACAACGAGTGAGTAACATTTTAAACGAATTTTATTATTAAATTACAGTCATCATTATTACACTAATATTTTAATTTCAAACATAAATTGATCATAATTTTACCT